>NJRQ01000150.1:314568-335657 GCA_003063805.1 Aphaenogaster ashmeadi
TGCAGTGCAAAATGTATTTGTGATATTTGTTTCCTTCAAAACGCCAATTAATTTATCAAGATAGGACACGATCTTGATTAAATCTTTAATCAAGTTTATTAAATAGATGCTGTACGTTAAATGCGCGTGATGAGTACTTCAAGTGCACTTCCTGTCCGCGGAATAACTATGGAGTTTTTTAGAATTACCTTTTAATTATTGCCGGGGAAGTTATAGTTTAAGTCAGCAAACGTTTGCGAATATCTTTTACAATTTCTGATTCTGAATTTGAAGTTTGGACTTTTTAAGAATATCTAGTGCTGCCGTGCAAAATATATTTGTGATATTTGTTTCCTGCAAAACGCCAATTAATTTATCAAGATGGAACGCGATCTTGATTGAATCTTTAGTCAATACTGTGTGGGGATTCCACCAATTTAAAAATATTTTATTAATGAAAACTGCAACTTATATACATAATTCTCCATAAATTTGTCGTAGTAAAAGGTTTAATACTTCTTCTCCATATTAATGCGTTTCGACCTTGACTTTTGATCCATTGTCGACTGAATGCATAGGCAGCTCATCAGGCCAAAATAATTATGAAGAAATAAAACGTAGTATGTATGGAATTTCTTGTTATCTAATCGTGCACGCTATAAATTCCATCACGATTAAATTATTTTATGTAATTTGTTCTCAAGAAAAAAATTAATTTTTCAACGCTACTATTATATTATTATTGTTTTACAAAGTGATTGGAAGAATTAAGAATCACATTTATATCACGTTTCAAAAATATTTAAAAATTTTAGAAAAATATATATTTTATATTCTTCTGACAATAAGATAAAATGTACAAATCTATTTTATATGCTAGTTCTCTTCTTTCGTTCTCATTTTCTTCCTCTATCTTGTTCTTGTTACAAAAAAAGTTTTATCAAATTTTTAGAGTAATTGATCAAATTCCCGAATAAACTACATATATTAGAGATTATAACTTTATAGGATACCAATATTTTTAATCTCCTCTTATGTTTCAGTTTTACATTTTCTCAACAGAGTGCAAATTGTCAAATTACGAGCGCAAGGAGGTTCTCTCGAGTACATAAAGGGATATCTCTCAAGATATAATACCGGCTTAGCTTAGAATTAGCCGGCTAATGCGATCGCCAACAACGATCGCTATCGCGCTGGCCATTTAGGCCCTAACCAAACTCTACACCTGCCTACCTGTAATCACGATCCGCGCCCATGCTAACAGATTTTTTTCTCTCTGACGAGGGCGAGCACGTCGTACTCGGAATCGCGATTCGCCGATTCGGAATCGATGCCGAATCGGCACGCATCGGTCACCGCTCAGCTCGCTCGCGCTATCGGCTCCGTCATCATCTGTCTTAAAAGAAACACATGCGGGAGATAGCCTTAAATGGAAGTGTATCAAGATGGTTAACTACGGCGGCTGTTATTAAGCGTTTATCGCTCCAATGATTATCCGCGACTTGGATGTTGCTGATAATTAAGAGGTAACATATGTAACATGAGCTCGCTCTGATAATTAAAAGGTAACATTGAATCTGCAGAGTGCGCATTATGGATCTCGATAATATCGTCCGACTAAATATAGCCTTTATAATCTTGCAAATAATTTTTCGATATAGTAACGCACTTCAAAATTATCCGCATAATAATATATATGGCAAAATAATATGTTAGGCATATTAAAGTCTTCTACGATTTCGCTGCATTTCATTAAAGTAATTCAAGAAAGCTGCCAAGGATTGTCAACAAGGGATTACGTAAATTGTTCAGTTAACAAGATTATGCATTGGCGAAATTAATATTAATAAAATCACGAAAACCGGAACGGAGGATACTTTCTCTAATTTAGAAGACTTCTCGCCGGTGCCTTCGCCGGAAGAGCGAAAGATTGATCGCTCGATCGGGATCCAGGCAGGATTCTTTACACGGGCATCAGGCGAGCGTAGCGCGGAGGGAAACAGTGAGGAGAGACGGTAGATTATAATTATATTCGTTTAATAATAGGCCTATAGATGTCGGCGTTCGATCCACGGTATAAAATTCTTCGTTAATTACTGTCAAACTGCCTCTCAAAGCGTAATTTAGCCTTGAGCCAGCCGGGAGAGAGAAGGGGGGAGGACTCTTCTTCTGCGGAGAGGAAGAGGAGGAAGGCAGAAATTTTTATTTTCACTACCACCGATTTCGTCCTATGATCTCGCCGACGTGACGGTAGCTGACCCCGTCCCGGGGAAACCATAACGACGTGTTACATTCCCTCTCGCATAAATCAGGAAGCGAAGCCGACCGAATCGCGCCGTGAGATTGGCTATTTAGCAAACTAGCTGCTGTTTGTGACGAGCCGACGTCTTTTTTCGGCCAAGAATTAGCATACGCTACGCGTACACCGCTGAGACGATTTAACGATTTAATCATCTGACCGCTACTTTCTCAAAATTCCCGATGGAACCGAAATGCACTACGATCAGTATTGTCTAAGCCTACACGGAAAAAACAGTAAGGTTGCCACAACCACAATAATAGTAACATTTGGTACAACCACAGGACATGGCTGTACCAAATGTTACTATTATTGTGGTTGTGGCAACCTTATTGTTTTTTCCGTGTACCTATTATTAAATAATATAATTAATATTAATAGTAATTAATTATATTATTAGATTAATTAATTTACAGGGTTTTAAAGGATTAATATTATTAGATTGATTATCAATTTAATTATGTATTATTTTCAACTTTAGCTAGGGACTGCGTTTCAAGACTGACAAATTGTTGGCGCGTAGTTTGCGGGGCTAAAATAATATATATATATATATATAAATTCGCGGGAAAAGATTATTAGGCACCTCGATCGAAAATGGCTTATATGTATGTATTTGTGTTATTTAAATAGTAACGTTGTAAATTAACGAGAAGATTGATCATTTATTGAAAACTTTACTTGATTTTATTACAGGATTTTCAATCCCAGTTGCGTATCCTACACTGAGAAAAAGAAGCTGTTGCTTCAATTAAAGTGATATCACGGGGTGCCAAAAACATAAGTAGTTCATTCAATTGTATTATTATTAGACCCAATGTCTGCATTTTTAAACCAATAATTCAATCATTGTTTTAATAATCCAAATATTGGGTCTATTGATAATACAATTGAATGAACTACTTATGTTTCTGGCACCCCGTGATACCACTTTAATTGAAGCAACAGCTTTTTTTTCTCAGTGTATAATTCGCAATTTTAATTTGCTTTCTTTGGTTAATACGGAGTTTTCCTTAGCGAAAATATCGCGACATCAATAATCTTCAAATTATAAGTAATTTGAAGAAAAAAAGCTTTCCGCAAATTAAATGTTCAGAGATAAATAGATAACGAAACTATATTCTTCAGTTAACGGAAGTAGACTTTTCGCTTTAATAGAATCTCGAATTGAAGTTTAGTTATAAAGATACACGATGTAGAGAATTAGAGAAAGTTGCAATAAATCACGATCTCCCTCGACATTTTCGCCAAGAAAAGAACGACTCTAAATTGACCGGAGAATTGGCCGTAGAAACTAAAATCGCGTGAACTGTGGGACTTGTAAACTGTAAATGTGTGTTCCAATGAAGGAAAGAACGGAGCTCAATCTGAAGAAATCTGGGAAGAGCAAATGTCTACTCACCAGTGTGCGGCATGGCGACGGACGATCACGTGCCGTATCTGAAACAGAGCAAGTACGCGGTCTTTAAGACTTAACGGCAAACTGCAAGTCGTATACCGCGTGTACCAACGTGAAACCGTAGTGCGCATCGCCGTATTAGATCCTTCGGAGTGGCGTATCGCGGGCACCGCCGACGTGGTGTTCCTCGTGTGTGCGTGTTCCTTACCGCGCGACGTATTATAGAGTATATAGCGGGAGTATAGCCTTCGCCGTTAATGAATTTAAATGTATTCAAAGGGCGCGCTTGACGCTTGACATGGCAACCCTTAAATATGCAACCGTACCGATAAGGCAAAGCGCGGCAAAATATTGCCGCCGGTAGCCGCAAACCGTGACTCTCATTCCCGAACAGATCGCGGCGAGATCGCGGCGGCGGAGCCGTTCTCCAAGCGCCGACAACTTCATTTTCATATTTCAGTTTTTACGCTAATTGCATAAATTACACGTGCGCCGCGCACGAGATTCTGGATCGTCGAGTCCGGGACCCGGAGGAGATTCGCGTCCCTTCCCCTTCGTTATTCGTCAGCCGATCCCTCCGTTATTTCCTATGTCTAACGTAGTATTGGCGTCTGATGGCTGTCGCGGCGTAAGTCGTAAGAAATCGCGATTTGAGAACTCGCGGCGGACAGAAGAAGAAGGAGCGAGCGGAAAACTACGTGGAATGCGTGCGTAGCGTGGCGGGTGGCGTGTACTTTGTGATGCAAATTAATGCACGATTACCGAAACACCCCTCGCTCGCCCTTGCGCGGCCACCGGCGACTCCTTACCCTCGTAGTTACCCTTGCTTCCCTTCGCGCAGGTGTGTGTCTGTGTGCGGCACAGCGGGGACGTGTTTCGAGGTATATACGTGTAATAAGTACGATCCGCCTCCACCCCCGTGACTCGATGCTTACCCCGGCATTAGGCCTGGTTACACGCTCGGCCCCCTTGCCCCCACAGGTTCTAATCTGATGTAACTATTACATACGTTACGCGGTATCCATATAGTCGAAATGGCTGTGCGCCGCGCGCGGAGTCTTGATGAAAACTCATTTCTTCATGCCCAACCATCATCTCCTTGTCCTCGTAGCTATATACTCCACTTTTCAGCCGACGCCTAATTTATACCTTCGATCGAGAGAGAGAGAGAGAGAGAGATTGCGCTGTTCTTTCTTCGTGCCCGAAAGACGTGCCCGGCGAAATAATTTCTAACCGCCCTCGTCTCTCATCAATTCTCCCCGTATATATATTTTTCTCCGTAAACGTAAAACGAGTCCGTGAAGATCTGCGGCGGATCCGCCACGCGAAGCGACGTGCCTCTGCGAAAAAAGCGGATTGCACGTGTGTCGCAGCTCGAAGGGCTACTAAATTCCACCGCGCAGCGATTTCAAGGTGTCAAGTTTTACTCGTTAAAGGTATACGGTCTACGATCGCGCGCGTTGTCGGCTCGATTCCCGACGACGAGCGGCAACGACAACGAGCGGCGAAGAATGCATGAGCTTTTTGTCACGAGACGGGGATTACTTTCGGCCCGACGCGACGGCGACGGCGACGCTCGCCGGGCAATCTCGCTGGTCCGCGTCCCGCGGGGATGAAGCCTCCCGTAATGAGGATTGAGCGATTATTATAAATCAAACGCACCGGAGGCTACGGTGAGCCGGAGCGTCGCGTTTCTCGCGTGCCACGTGTTTTGCCGATGTTACTCTCGCGAACACGTGTTCCGCCCGCTTTTCCTTTTTCCCTTTCTTTCTCCGCTTGCTCTCCTAGCCACCGGAAACGCATGCAAACATTGCGAATGCGGGTTGCATTCTCGATGTGCGCAATTTTTACTCTCGCATTAATCAAGAAATAAAATAAGAGTACGGAATAGATTTATGGAAACGATGTAGTTTACGTTTACGCTTCGTCAACCATTTCTTAGGTTTTTACTAGGTCGTCATTATTAGCGCGAATGATTGAACATGAAGGAATTTTTTCTATTCTTGTTTAAAATCATGGGCGCCCTTACAACTTTTTTCAAGGGGGGCAGAGTGTAAATACACTTAAAAGTACCATTTTTGTAAGGCTCTGCCAAACGAACGTTATTTAATATTTTCAAAAAATATTTTTTAAAGAAATATTTATGCAGTTTTTATTTTTAATTGTATAAATTTCAAACAAAAATTATCAGGTTCATATTCATATTTGTTTAATATCATCGGTCTTATTCTTAATATTATTTGTTTAAAAATTATCTGGTTGTCAATCGTAAAATCATTCTAAATTGAAAAAATTAAAATCCACGGGGGCATATGCCTCTCCTTGCCCCCCTCATGGGCGCCCATGTTTAAAATACGTTATATTAAACATACTTTCCTAGTCTTTTTAATAATCGTTAAAAGAGAGACAGAACAATCTCTTTTTAATAATTTTTTTCTCTTATAAGTAAAAAAATCTATAAAACCAGAGAGATTGTATCTTGTCGGCGTTAAAGAAGAAAATAAAAGTTAAAGCTTATAACACGAGAAATTCGAAACCACGATCGGTCATTTTCGATCGATTCGCAGATCTGAGATTTCCGGCGACGAAGCGAGCGGGTCGAGACGATTTGAGAACCGCGGCGGCCGCGGTAAATCGCCGGTAAGGTCACGCTTTTACGTGTAAGCCCTAAGCGAAATCTAGTTTTTGTTTATTCATTAGGCTACCCCGCGCTTTAAGTGGTACGCGAAGGAAGGCCTCGCCGCAGCGGCGACGTCGGGCGGGAAACGAAGCGGGGGAACCGCGAGGGGGGTGGACCGACCGCGCCGTATCACCGATACGCCACCAGCCATAAAAATCTGAATATATTAGGCCTACATGCGCACGACATCTCGCTCGGATCGTGAACACGTTACCCGCGATAATCTACGCTCGTTTCCAGCACACTTTGCACGTTCATGCGTACACCAGAGGCGGCTACCGTGCGAACGGGTTACCCCCCGTCCTCGTCGTCGTCGTCCCGGCTCTTCTTTCGGTTTCGAATCGGATTATCCTGTATCAATTAGGGATTGCTCTCTTTGCTGCAATTTATCGCGACGCCGTCGGTTTGACGAAAAAATAAAAGATTCAGCAGATGCAAGTAAGATCGCGCAGTAAATTTCGTTGTGGAAGAAGTTAGGGAGCCGCCTATGTTTCTTCAACGATTTCGTTTAATAAATTGCATATACATAATCAGGAAGGTTGATTTTCGAGCGTACGCTTTACGTGCACTTTATCTGCGACAACGTTCAAGGTTAACATTGACGTACTGCGCCTGAGCAACGTTCGTTTCATCCTTCGTAAATCGCGTCGTGCGGAATTATCTCGTACGAGAGTGCGCTGACTCTGAAATTCAAGATTCTTCGAGCTTCCGCCACGCCGAGCGACCTGGGCGGATAAGAAGCTTTCGAGAGCGCGGTAAGAAAAATCGGCGAAAGGGAGGGAGAAAGAGACCGTGAGGGGCCTGGGGGGAGGGAGGGCGGATAATTAGAATAATTCGGGCCGCTGTGGTTCACGCCATCCGGACGAATTTGCATTTTAAATGAAGCGATGGCGTGCCAAGGGCCCCACCGTGCAGGCGGAGAGACGAGGAGAGCGGAGAAGTGAGAGAGAAAGAGAGAGAGAGAGAGAGAGAGAGAGAGCGAACGAGAGCGGTAGAACTTTGTGCTTTATAAGGAACTTTAATATTTATCGCTTATATCCCGACCGAATAAGTATATGTATATATCCGCCCTTTCCTTCCTCGCGACCGCCGCCGCAGTCACGGGGGCTCGCTCGTGCTCATGCTCGAGCACCAGCCCCCGCGACGACTTCCTTCTCGGTTCTCTTCCGTCTCGCGGCGGCCCCCCTTCGCGGTCCCGCCGTCGGATCATTATCGCGTAATTAGCGCCGCTGATTTTCGTGTCGCGTCATCGCACGCGCACGCACACGCGACGATGATTTCAGCTTTAATCTGTGTTCCGCGCGACACTCCGCGAGGATCCCCGTTGTCGATCCCGTCGGGCGATAACGCCATTGCGGGTTCTCTTCGCTCTCTTTTTTTTTCGTATTTTGCGCGCCTATACGAGATAATCTGTCGTCGCGCCTTCGGATGTGTCGATAAGTATCGGGAATTTCCGATGCGAGATACCGAGGAGAACATATCGCCGGCGCACGTGCGCGAATGCGGAAATACCTCCGGGAATGTAATATATTTAGGTCAGATTTTATTATCGCCAGCATCTGGAGGAATAATCTCTGCAGGAATACGCCTTTTCCGTTAATTCCTCAAAGACCAATCTGCAAGAATAAAGGCCATCACACATAAAATTTCGTAAGGACGTAAGACGTAAGAAAATCAACCAATCCCAATCGAGTATTGTGTTGTCTTTAACCCAATACTCGATTGGGATTGGTCGATTTTCTTACGCATACGTCTTACGTCCTTACGGAATTTCATGTGTGGCCTTAATCGCGTAAAGCGCGCCGGCATCCAACGAGATGTATACAGCTGGACAGGGTTTAAAATCATTGTGGGCACTTCGAGAGAAGTGAAAGATGGTTCAAAAAGGTAGAAATAGTCGAACGTCCGGAAGAATTATTAATCGCCGTCCACCGGGTCCAATCAAGGACTCTACGTCGGCGACGTTCGTCGCGGAGGTACGCGAGCGTATATTACGGCGAGGGGTGAGTTTTTCTCGATACGCAAATACACGGCGCATCGACTTTCGTGAAAGTCAACGCTGAGTTACCGTCGGGCGTTACGACGTAACGCGATGGGTACCGAGCGAATAATGAGACGCGAGGCGGATCGGTCTAATTAGGGAGGCAAGAAAACCCGTCGGATAATTTATTTATCCAGCCGGGGCGTGCACGGCCACAATTACACGCGGAAACGTCCATCACGGCGCGTTCCAGCGAGAGGAAAAAGGAGGGGGCGCAGTCCCGTGTACGTACCTGTTGATTTTTTATGGTATCGGTCCGCGGTACTCCTCAGCTTCCGTGCGGCATCCGTTCTCCTCGAGGACCTCCCTCGCGACTAGCTTCTCGTAGCGACGGTGTTCCCACGTTCTCCGCTCACCTCAGTCCTCCCCGGTGTCGTTCCTGCCGTTCTAGCTTCGGTTCAAATCGCCGACATTGCACGCACGATGTTACGTTGCCGCGCCTCGAGAATCCTGGCGAAACGTCGTCGTCCTGACGTGCGTCGCGCACAGGAAGTGACTCCGCTTTCACGGCAATGGGACTTGGACGCGACACGAAAGCCGGAAAGACGAGTAGAGAAAGAGAGAGAGACGGGGAGGGAGAGAGGTTGACTGTATAATCGTACACCTACGAGGACACGTCAGATGACGACAGGAAGGTTTCTCTCAACGACCACCTTTCGCCGTGTGAACTGATGATCCGCTCTTTATCTCGGCGCTTCCTTCCGTGCGCGCCGTCGTCCGTTCCCCTATTTTTATTCCGCTCCGATAGCCGTGCAACGTGCGGTCGGCTGTCCTTGATGGAATCGCGAAGTGGACGTTCTTCCTTTACTCGGAGAACGCGCGCATTCCTTGGCTCCTTTAAAGGTCCGACCAATCATCAAGATCACGGCTTAACCATCCCGTCAGCAGGATCGCACTCGTAACTGATCGCACAGAAGCCAATATCCCGACTTGGAATCTTATCAGTCGATCTTCCTCCGGGCCAAACGTCCTCGCGGACAAACCCTCTTAACAATGTCCTCGCTGTTCCATTTCCACTTGCAATTAGTTGGGCTCACTGGTAACCACGCGTTCAACTTTCGACTCCTCGGGAAAAGCCCTCCACCGTCGGAAGTCGCAATCCCGTGGTTCCTCGACTGTTTCCTCCTCTTCTCGGCAGGCCGGCGCTCATCACCTCGTATCCGCGCAGAGCACGTGCAGTTACTCCTGGTAGCCGGCGGAGTGGCAGGTCCGCGCGACGCGAGGGCAAACTCGCGGTGGAGACCGCAAACTGCGGTCGGCCGCTCGGCGAACGCGCTCGAGGAGAAGGACGTGGAGCGTCGACGAGGCGGAGGCAGGCGGGAGGACAAGCGGCACAAGCACAGGTACCGACGAGCAGAACGCGGCAAGGGCGCGAGAGCGCGGCGAGAGATGCACGCGCGCGCGAAAGAGACGGAGAGAAAGAGGTAAAGGGAGAAAGGCAGAACGCAGAGAGGAAGCGAGAGAGAGAGAAAGAGAAAGAGAGGCGGTCAGGACAGGATGATGTGGACCACGCGGAGGACACGGCGTGTCTGAAGTGGGCTCGGCCCGCAAACGGGGGTTACGGGCTTTGCTTTCGGTCAGGTCCCCCGTACCCTCTGCCACCGCCCGTGTCTACTCCTGGCTCGGTCGTACGCGTCGTGTGTGTACGCCGGAGCGAGGAAGAGAGAAAGAGAGAGAGAATGCACGAAAGCGAGAAACAGAACGAGAGGGAGAGAACGAGAATGAAAGGGGGGGGAGAGAAGGTGACGGTAGCGTGTCGTCGCGTGCTGGATGTTGTATCGGGCAGGCCCGCGTGGCCCGTGGCTCGTGGCCCGTGGCCCGGGTTGTGCCCACGGCGAAACACGGCCCGTGGCCCCCGCCAGGAGACAGAGAGAGAGAGAGAGAGAGAGAGAAAGAGAGAGAAAGGCCACAAGATTGGAGGGGTTGGCTCGGCCAACGAGAGCGAGAGAGAGAGAAAGCCGGGGGTGGGCGGGCAGAACGCGTTCTCCCTCGTACTACTACTTTGCCTTGCCTCCTCGTCGAAGCTCCTCCGAAGGGCTCCTACTCCTTCCTCCTTCTCGTGCCACCGCGTTCCCCTTTTCTCTCTTCACCACGTCGCTTTTCTCTCACTCGCCCGCGCGCTCTTGTGCGCGCGCACGCACGCACGCTTGTGCGCGAGGGTAGTCGGGAGAGTCGCTCTTTCTCCCGGAGGTTGGTTCCGTGACGTCCCCCTCTGCCGCGTATCGTATAGATGTAATTAAAGGGTTTCCACCGCGGGGCCCGCCGCGGCGGCGTATTTCGTAGGACCGCACGAGATCCTCGAGCCATGGCCAAACGATAGCTTTTCGAAGAGAGTATCGATTACGCGTTAAAAACGCTCCCGCGGAAGAATTGACCGGGTGCCTTTTCGGAATATCGTATTCCGCGCGCGACGTATTTCCGTATTCCAGCACGCTTGCCGCCACTCGCTTTTCATTTCGAATCGGCCGCCCGTTTTGCATCGTCGTTATGTGCAATTCGCGCGAGCTTAGAGCCATTGTGCGTGACAATTACGTCTTTACAGCACGCCGCGTGTTACGTCGAAAGTTTTTCAACGCTGCGAAACTTTTCCACTGTGACGCGCACGCGAGCGCAAGCACGATTCCCCGCTTGCGTTTCGCACAGCTAGCCTTGGCTAGTGCAGCAAGTCTTAGCTAAATAATTTACTTATTTATAAAAAAGAAATCTTTCGAAAGATTACTTAATGTTTCATTTAAAGTTTCACGTCTATACACTAGCAGATAATATTGAGAATTTGGAAATTGGTACAATATTAAAAAATCTATCAAAGAAAATAAAGATAAAAGAGAGAAAAACTTGATATAACAATTATTGGAAATATCAAATTAATATATGCTTAGTGACGAACGTCTATTAACTTAAAAAATTTATTCGTTAATACACATGACTGATTTAAGGGTTTATATTTCTCACAGAAAGTGTCATATATAGTTCCTTTTATAAAATAATCTGTTTCTTTCCTCAGAATTCTTGCAGAAATAAGAAATTTGACTTGTTTGAAAATTTCAGAACACACACAAACGTTTAGTATAGCCCATAAAAAATTTAATACTAATATAATAAGTATTAATAATGTGTTAACGGGCTAAATGAGAGCCAAGCGCGGTAATTGGTGCGCAATGAGTGTTGATATGATATTTCTTTTTGAAGAGTTTTTTATTGTACGTTTCGGTCCTAAGGTTTGGACCATCCTCAGCATCTATTAATGTATTATGTATTTATAATATGTTACATTGTGTTATATATAGAAATTAGTCGAAACGGATTAACATATGATTATTTGTAATGTACATACGTGTTGAGTGTGCGATGGTCAAGAGCGTGCCGTATCTCGTCCGAGATACGCTTGTTTTAATTCGTTTGCGCCAACATTAACACACAATGTCATAAGAGTCGACGATAATTTTCAATTTATAATGACAGTTGCGAATTGTTCCTTGTAGCTGGCAGTACCTCGTCCGATCAACGCAGTAAGTTCCTCAAAACCTTCTTAACATCGCCACATAATTCATTAATAAAGCGTTCAATTAAGGTAATCAATAACATAAAGGACATTAACAACCATGTCCCCCTTTTCTGAATGCGTCTTTTCACGGCTAGAACCTGAATACGACGGAATTCACTTATAACAAATCGGACGAGATACGGCACGCTCTTGACCATCGCACACTCAACACGTATGTACATTACAAATAATCGTATGTTAATCCGTTTCGACTAATTTCTATATATAACACAATGTAACATATTATAAATACATAATACATTAATAGATGCTGAGGATGGTCCAAACCTTAGGACCGAAACGTACAATAAAAAACTCTTCAAAAAGAAATATCATATCAACACTCATTGCGCACCAATTACCGCGCTTGGTTCTCATTTAGCCCGTTAACACATTATTAATACTTAAGTATTAGAGCCTTAATTTATCACTAATATAATAATATGATAATAATAATCTTTATTGCACAAAATCTTACAAATAAGTACAAATCTTACAAAATAAGTTTCGTAGTTACAAGAGATGAGAAGAAAATATAATCCTTCTATATTGCAATAGACAATATTTTTTTAATACATTGATTTTCTCGAATAAAAACTTAATCATCGGAGGAACCTCGATTGTTGTACATGCTTTATTATAACGCAGTAGTCATTCTAATAACGAACTAAAAAAATAATAATAATACTTCAATCGTTGATTTCTGATTAAAGTGCATTATGACAGTTTTAGATTATCATAATGATATACAATATTACCCTTATTATGCAATACTAGCATTTAATAAATTAAACAACAAACCAATTTATATATTTTATTAGATATATATTTATATATATACAATTCGATATTTTTTAAATCTAAGCGACATTAAATAGCGTACATTCAGCGTTAAATCTGGTTGATCCTAAATTTTATTCGCTTAATGTAAGGGTGACGTTCAATGTCAATAGGACACGAGGCGGGCGGCCGCGTTTAGCGCTAAATGTATGGCGCGAACACGGACCTTTGTCTCTCGTTTGCTCAACACGCGAGATGTTTGTAAGGCGAGGTTGTGTAATACCCGCAACACCGTTTGCGAAGAAGAGACGTAATCGGCTGGATGTGTCCAGACACGCAAGAATCCAGTACAATCGATAGTCCCGTCCCCCCGACGAATTCCACGAAGATCGAAGTACGAGATCGCCTCGCGAAGCTCCCTGGCACGGACGCAATTTGACTCAGTCCTTGGCTGAGTTCTTACGCAAGAGGCGTATCGTTTTCTCGACAATTATATACCCGGGGCCCCCTTGTCTCGTGCGAGCCGGCATCGCCGTTTTAGAACGATCTCCTCCACGGGCGATCCGCGAAATGCCAGGTTCGACATACCGTGGTCTCGGGGTCTTCATCGATCACGAAGGACGCGAAGGTCGGATGGACGGTACACATCCGCACGATTCGAAAGGCTTCGGTCCCGCCGAGAAATGGTAATTTGCGGGTATACTCGCGCGAACATTAGCTCGCTCGGCTTTCGCGTGCCTCTCCGCCGATCGTCCTCTCGTCCTCTCGCTGCTCTCGTTTCGCCCTCCCGCCTGTTCTAGATCACGTTCGCGCAACAAAAACGTATTTCCAGAATCAGAATCGAGAAACACCGCGAGTTCGTCGTTTCGTATAGGAACAGGCAGAGCTTTCGAGTATATGTATCTTGACGGAGAGTCAATTTCCCGTTGACAGGATGAGTTAGCGCGTCGCGTACGCAAGTTTCGTGGCGTTTAATGTACGGAGTGTCGAATGACAAATAAACACGAGGGTAACTCCGCCGTACCCGGCTCCTGTAACGACCCCCCGCGGAGTGATTGTAGGACCCCTTGACTCCCGGCACCCTCGTACCCTCGTCTCCCCCGGTGTTGACGCAGGTTGCGCTCTTTCACGGATCATCGCCCGTTAACCAGTGTTTCCGACTCGTTGCGGTCGGTCCGAATGTTATATGCCGCTGGACCTCTCAAACACCCTTGTCCGACCATCTTTCTCTCTCTACCTCTTTCAGACATAATCGATTTTGCGAAAGTTAGAATCGGCGGATGTGCCTGTCCTAAGTTTCATCTTAGATCGGAGATTAAAAACAGATTAATCCTTTTGCGCACGTCGATATATTATCTTCGTATCTCGTACGTCTTTTATTTGCTCGGCTCGCGCGAAAGTCGTTAAAAAACGGAAAGAGGACGACGAATTTGGAAGATTATTACTTAGATTAGTACCCGCGCGCGTACACTTCAGAGCGGAAACTAGGATACGAAATTACGTTACCGCATCACCTTATCAGATTCGACGTAATAGCGGCGATGGGACAACCCCTAACAAGGTAGAGATCAGATCATTACGACAAATTAATTTATGGTCGCTGCGCGGAATACTCCAAGGAGGAAGGTTACGAGGCGTATCTGGCTGGGACTCGAATGTGTCCTGTGTCCAGGACAGGTGAGCGATTTCCAACCCTCGGTACCATCCCCTCCGCCCGGGGCTTATCTGACGAACTTCGGTTTACGCTGACGGTGTATTTCCCCCAAAGGCCTGATATTCTTCGCCGTTATTATTAGGTAATAACGTGGAAGGATGTCGTTAAGATTTCTGCCTGGCGCGTCTCTTTTCGCTAACAAAGTCACGTGAGATTTTGGCACAATTGTTGTTGGGTTAATTTACTCCCCGCGTATAACATTTTATTGAAGACAAAGAATAAAGCAGAGATGCTCGCGAAAGACTATTGTGTTTCTCTTTCTTGTTGGTCTTCTCAATGATGATCTCGCCTAAAATATGCAGCTGCCGCCTGTCGATCCATCAAAGATATTAGGAACGCGTCCCTTCCCTTTTCGCTCGCTTAGAAATCGTCTTTTTGCCGCGGCTATAACGCCGCAGATTTCACGGCGGCGGCACCTCGATCAAATATTAATCTCATGGATGAAACTGTAATTTATGGAGAGGCGACGAAGGATAAGGAATCTACGAAAAAAGAGTGTGCAAGGTGCACCCACCATTTCTATAAGGCTATTAGGACGGAAGCAGGCAGGTAGGCCGGCCAACGTATTTTCCTGCTGTCTCTCTCTCCCTCCCCCCCTCTCCATCTCTCTCTCTCTTCGAGGACGCGAAGAAATCTTTAAGCCCTACGGATCTTGCTCCCTAATGATTTTTCCGCAAAGTCATTTTTCAAGATCGTTCCCGTGCGGGCAAGGGCAAAACTATAAATTATCGCTTGCGAATAGCGTACCATTTTTCGCCGATATCGCGCGATTATGTACGAGTCAACGGATATAGCTGGCGGCTGGATTAAACTGTTACGTCCGCCCTCTTCCACTTACTTACCCCGTCCGTCAGATATCGAGCTTCGAATTCCGGTCAAAGCTACCCTGAGGCAGCGTCGATTCCCAGAGTCGTAGGATCGATGACCAACGTACGCCAACCACCCTCCCCGTCCGTCCCCCACCGACCACCCCGCCGGCCGCCCCGCCGGATCCCCCCGGCTTCTCTTAACGACGATGATAATATCGCGCGGTCTGAGTGGCCCGATGACACCCGCGCTGATACACCCCGGCCCTGTTATTGGCCAGCCCGCCGGATGGATGGTATTAGGGGGTTTCGCCGATTGGCGGCCTCTTTGGAACGCCCAGGAAGGATGCGCAGCTGCCAGGACATGCGTAATCCGTCGGCTTGATCGACGTCGAGGGAGTAACGCACGACGTAACGATCATTCCCACGTAGTAGATGCACCACCACCTCGCCATTTCTTCCCCATTGTGGGCGACACTTGACATCCTCGCCGCCGCCGCCGCCGCCGCCGATCGTCGCCTGCCTTTCGCTCTTAAACATAAACTCGACCGCGGTGAATTTCAGCGAGTCGATTCGAGTTAAATCCCACGCTGCTTTAAAAATTAATTGATAATGTCTAAAAGTGATGGTGCAGCGTCCTTTAAAAATCCATGCCGTTTAAAAATTAACTGACACTGTCGCATTTGTCTAGAAGCGACGGAACGCGTCCTCCACGTCAGAATTTATGCGAAACGAAGATATAAAGTATTTATTTCACGAGATGTTTAGCTCTTGATCGAGTCGCAGATTTTGTTCGTAAAGGGGTTGTCGATGGCCGTTGTAGGTGCCGCGCGAATATCCACGACGTGTGGAAAAAATCTATGTTATTCGGACGTGCAGTTTCGGGGAAACCGAGCGCTCGGAGCGGCGAGCGGAGAATTTCGATAATTGCGAACAATTGCTTTATTATCCCAGTAGCAGGTGCCAATAATGGGCGGTGCTTCTCTGTCTGTCGGCTCGTAGCTTCGTTATACAAACAGTTCGTTCTATTTATTCCGCCGTTTTTCTTGCATCGCTCTGAAACGCTAGAGGCCAAAGCGCATTCGCCAGCCACCTATACAAAGATTGTAAGGAAAACGATTCGTATAGGAATACGAATCGTATAAGTATACGAATATGTTCTCGTTTTTTTTTCAACTTCTCCAGACTTGACTCCTTTCTCCGTGTGATTTACATAAAGTTTGGTTTATGCAAAATCGAAAAAATATACGTGATATTCACTAAATGGCTTTTATAAAAACAATCAAACATACATTGAGAGGGATACTCTGTTTAAAATGTTGTTTAATTAACTAAATTTAATTAATTGAATTTAAAAATAATTCTTGAAGACGTATGTGTATTGTAATGTGTAGCTTCGGATTTGAAACGGTTAAGCATGCATCTATAAACGTAATTATAAAATTCTTATCTGTGAAACACAAGTCACACTGCAGAAGATAGATTGTAATAAAATAAGACATCATTATAACGCACTGACTGCTACATCATATATGAGTAACAATTTTTGTTTCCCTATTATTCAGGTGACACCAAATTTTTAAGTTATGGAGAAAGGAAAAAAATTATAGTAGAAAATGTGTTCAGCTTCCTAAGAGTTTTTGTGAAATTGAGCGTCATTCATACATGAACAACGTGGCGACCACTGCACTGAAAAAAAAATTCTTGGTAAACTTGTGAGATGCATTTAGTAATACTTTTTTTGAAGTATTTGATTATTATTACCGAATATAATAATAATAACAAAACATTTTGTAATAATTATAAACATTTTAAAAGAGCAAATTTTGTTTAGTTGAGCCAACTAAATTATGTAATACTTATTATACGTTTAGTTGAAACTATTTCACCAAAGTGCTTGGTAACATTAACTAAGCCTGGATTTTTATAACCAAGCCTTTCTTTCAGTGTGCGTTAAATAAATAAGCGTACATTCAAGTGCAACTACGCTGCAAATCCAAGCGTGTTATTTTAGCTCAAGCTTTTCTTACACATTTTTGCCGTTTTAATCATGTCATTTAACACGATTGAACGTATTAATTTTTAATTTAATACGATTAAACGTGCTAAACGACGTAACCAAAAACGGCAAGAAACATGTAAAAAGAGCTTCAGTCAAATGTGACATTTTTAGATGTTTATGCGTGTAAAAATAACACGCTTGAATTTGCAGTGTAGAATCAGCCTACTCGAGTTCACACAACGCAACTGGTCGACATCTGTATCCGCCCGTGAAGAAATTTCGACAGTCCGGCAAATGCTGATTCGATTTCGAGTCATTTTGCTTACCATTGTAACATGACCGTCTTATGTCCATTTCCACCAATGTAGATTAATTTTAATCTTGGTTTAACTTATTCTTTATCTTTTTTTAATTCTTAGAACTAGAAAAAAATAAAGAGCGAGTTAAATCAAGATTAAAGTTAATCTTGGTAGAAATGGACATTAATTGTTTTTACGGCTGATTCACGGTCCTCCCGAGGAAGGATGCAGGGGTGAAGGGAGGTGCGCCCGGCAAGGGTGGAATCGTAAAAAGACAGGCGGCCCTTCTCGCCAATTACCGGCCGTGTACCAGAAAACGGACCAAAAACAATCGCGACCGGAGTGGACGGTGCTTAGCGCAACACCTCGCAGTTAAAGCGGAATTGGCCGTGTCGTTAAAGGGCGGCGGTCCCGAAATCGGGGTAATGAAATGTGCGCATTGCGGCATTTATCGCGCGAAAATTATGTCGTGGTTACCGCGACCAGTTGCCGCTGTCCGGAGTATCAGAATTGCGCCGCCCGCCGTCGTCGCCGATTACCGGTATCTCCGAAATAAGCAAATCGTCGCTCGTATCTCTCGATGGCCGATTATGGCAACAAGCGACTCCGGATGTTCGGAAGATTACAGTCTTATCTCTTCGACGTACGGCAACTGCGCATGCCACAGGCAAAGAGAACGCTGCAAATTTGAAATTAATTACCGGGGATTCTTAGGGTGGTAAACGAGGCCGAGAGGGACGAGCAGCCATCGATCTTTTTCGGCCGTGTCTAATCGTAAGTAATCTAACGCGTTTTGGCGACTTTAGCGACACCTTAATGGTCCTTCGAAGAGACAATAGCTATTTTTCAAAAGATAGATAGATCGCGAACTTTTCCCTCGCATCTGCACTGTTAAATTTGTAATGTTAAATTGAACCAAATTTGGACCATTTATATATAATCATTCCTATAGGTCGCCACTGCTTCTACCTAATATGTTGTTAATTCAACTAGAATAATTAAGTTGAATAATTTAACTCAAAGAATGTGTTAAAATCTGACTCAAATTTGGTTTACTATTTTTACTAGTCACATAAATCAATGTAATTTTTACGTGGGTAAAAAATAACCTATTGTTGTATTTGACACTGGTGAAAGTTAAAAATAACCAAACATGATTTAACCCAAGAAATTGGTTTAAATTTGACCCTCTAATATTTAACAGTATGCGTTTCTAGCGAAAATTAAAACAAACAATGAAGTTGCAAGAAAAAAATATAATACTATCTTAAAACTAAAGTAGGAATCTATTTTTTTGTATACTCGCAAACGGGAACGTGTTCTCACATATATATAATATATACATTTGATAATCCGTCAATCCCCATCCTCGCGCGCCAAAAACGACACTTTAAAGGGTTTAACATCGTGCTAAGTGTGACACGCAATTATGATACGTATCGATGAGTCACACTCACGCCGGCGGATGCATATTGATGACACACATCCAAAAGGAAAAGAAAAAAAAGCTACCCTGCGCACGGCACACCTGATGGGAGCACACCACAGGACGCGACTGCATTTACGTGTTAATTACGTTGTCCTCGCACCCTCTCCTCCCTCCCGTCCCGTCGTCTCTCGCAATAAAGCGATAAATTACAAATCAGCCCCCTCGGTCTTCGCGGGGCAAAACATCGCGAGACGCGTTTTGTTTCGTATCCTCGTGCTTCGTTATTATATAGGCAGATGCTAAACACTCGTGGGGCCCTTACGTTTCTTATCTTCGCCGCCTTCCTTTTAAGCGCGCCCTGCTCTTTTCATCGTCGTCTCTTTCTCTCTCTCTCTCTCTCTCTCTTTCTCTCCTCTCATCCTAGCTCCGCCATATTTTTAAACCACCGGTCGCGCGCGTGCTCGTCCGGTACCCCGCCGATCGTGGCGAGGCTCTTAATGAATTTCTACGCGCGGCCGCCATCAGATATTAATCGAAACTTGGCGGAGGCAGGACGGGGGCAGCTCGCCCTCTTTGATACGATTTGATACGTTCGCGCACGCCCCGTTCGTTATTTGAAACTCCATCCGGGTATTATTCATCGCGGCGCTGAAAAAAAAGTGCGCCGCTAAATTTCGACACCGTCGAGAATCGATCAGTCGATGGCGTCGGTAAAAAAAAAAGTAGACCAGTATTGCCGGGTTTGAATAGACCATGAAATTTGAATTAACTTTGTTTGCGCGTGCATCGAGTACGCGCGCCCGTCGCAGCAAAACGAAAATTCCCTTCTTCATTGAGCGATATTAAATGCCGGTAATTTAGGACGGGATCCCCTTTTTACTCGGTTTGCTCGATTTCTGTCTGGCGAGATTCGGACGCGAGATACCGCTCGCCGATAGAGACAAGTAAGGGAAGTAAGACGATGCTCGCGCTTGCCGATCGTCTGATTTGTGACGGCACGCCCAGAGCCTTGCCCCCAAAAACTTGGTCCGCATGGCATGCTCCAATTTGTGCAAGCCTGCGCCGAGGAGATATACGCGGCGTCGCGCCGAGCGCATCTAGACATTATCGTCACAATCTCAACATCTTCATAATCTTAATAACGACTTTCGAATTTATTGCGCACACACGCGCGATGGTTTATTCTTCGCGCGATCGCGGCGAATGAGGCTAAGTATACCTTTTAAATTTAATCGGGTGTCAAGCGCGCATAAATTAGCGTTCCATCGATTTTAAATGTCAACGTGAGAATAAGTTTTATGTCTGTGGAAAAAATTGCCTTGCTTTCGTGGATCGAAGCTAAATTGCCTATCCGTTAGGAAAGAAGAGGTAAAAATGTAGAAAGTGCCGCTACGGGAAATCTTTGCGGCTTGCAAAAACAGGCGCGAATAGAATGCGATAGATCGATTTCATTCCTCGCGCTTTGTCGGAGAACGATCGGGGGCTACGTTCATTTTGCTGGTCCAGTTTGATTCGCGGCGGCACGCCTATCGTTACGCAAAAAATTTCATCCGCATAGTGTTTTAATTCCCGTATACTATCCGCTCATCAAATCTGAAGTATCTATAAAATATAAAATATACATTTCGTTATACTCTAAATCCTAAATTGACGGTTACATCGAACGCTCGAGACTTAACATGTTCTCGCTTTTGAACGAAGAATTAGTTATAAATTCTTTTTTAACCATTGACTCAATTTTTCTAATTTATAACAGACATTTATTTTTATAAACAAGAGATGAGATATTCTTCGCCAGCAAATATTAAACCACAGAAGAGATTCGTTACGACTCAACTGGCCAATATTTAATTTAATATATCGCGAATCGCGACATTTTTCGACCATGGATTTTGGTCCTTTCTAAATTCTTAACATAAAAATTAATTTCACTCTCTTTAGAAAGGACCAAAATCCATGGTCGAAAAATGTCACGATTCGCGATATATTAATTTAAATTAAATATTGGCCAGTTGAGTCGTAACAAATCTCTTCTGTGATTTATTTTTATGACATTGTTATAACTCTTGATATGGTCTCTTATTTTTGTTCGTTTGCGTGTTTGAATTTATTATTTA
>NJRQ01000150.1:352374-365952 GCA_003063805.1 Aphaenogaster ashmeadi
GGGGGGCAAATGCTCCCTCTTGACCCCCTCCCTCTGCGGACGCCCATAAAGATGAACAAAAGTAGGTATAATAATACAGGAAAAATAATAATTCAACATAAAATTCTAACAAGTTACAATTATTGTAAGGTATTATAGAAGAAGAGTTTTATGACCGAACATGAAGCAAGAAATTATAATTCATTAAGTGAAGTGTGTGGTAATGTATTTTATTGATTCAGCACGGAACGAAGAGAGAGACGACAGTGAACGTAGGGATTGCTCGACTTCGGCTGGCAATCCGCTCGCAGATGACTTATTAAGGAGCGCACGTTAAACAGGCGCTGATACCCGATAATGATAATTGATTGTACTCGGCATTTTGTTGGAGCGTCATGCGATTATTCAGATCGACGTTGGCGATTATGTGACGACGCACATTTGGGATGCGATGCGACCAGCGTAATCATTTAGTGCGGCACAGTCGATTTTTCTTGCACAATGTAACTGTCGATGTAGTCGCCTGTTACATTGTGCAAGAACGCCGACGTTATCGAGTGAAATGCATCATGCGAAGCGACAACGATCCTTGAAGATAACTAAAGAAGCTTTCGTGGCGTAAATGCTGAATTCTACGCGTAGCGGTAACGAGCACGCGCAATCGCCGCAATTAAACGTCGGCCTGCGCGAGTAAAACGTTCGGTTTGGTTTAATGCCCGAGTCACAAGTTGAGGACGAACGTCCTATAAGCAGTTTGCGGTGGAGTCGCCGCTAACAAAGTTGCGAATCAATTTACTAGCCAATAAAATACAATTTACATGTGATACTTTCGAGCGAATGGCTTTAGGTGTACCGGCGCTCTGAAAGAAGCCTCGCGACGTGCTCCTGTCATTCCCTGGCTCAGAGAAAAAGAGAGAAAGAGAGTCCGACTTATATCCATCATAAACATTTCAATAAAATGATAATCGCCGGTCTCCTACGATAAATTTCTTAAACTCGTACGGATTTAATCGAGTAACGTCAATGGAGAGGAAAATTATCGGTCGGCCGCCCTAAATCAGGCCCTGTGAGAAAAGCGCTCTTCGATCTGGCTCGAAAATCCTCCTCTCGCCGAGCGCGAGAGAGCCGCGGGAACCACCGGGACGACCCTCCGCGGTGAAAGGTTACATCGACCGCGGACGACGTCCGTGATGTCGTAAACACAGATCACCTTTATGGTTAATACATTATCGCGGTGACGTGTAAGTAATAATGTTTCATGGACGCTGCCAGATGCGCCAATGTCACACTCCACGGGTCCGGCCTATGGCGCGCGCCGCGGGGGTCCCGTAGGTCGTCCCTATCGAGGACCGCGTGTACGGTTCTCTACGTGTTCGCGATCCCGTGTACGCGCGTGCGTGAGTGCGTGAGCGAGTTCGCGAGCGCCCGTGCGTGTACGATGCCATTATGCGCGCGCGTTACTTTCCCGCGACGACCGCAAAACTACCCGCGATTGATAATTACGCCAATTACGCTATTAAGCTGTTTATACAGGCACCGGATCTTCGAGATTGCGTAAACCGTAGCGCATCGTCCACCCTTCGGGAGGTGCTCCCTTCTAACGTTTAATCAAACGTAAGACAAGCCTATGTACACAGTAAAGAACATTTTGTACTTGTGTTGAAACCGGTCCTTGTTAAAATTTTTGTGTTGAATTTTTAACATACCCGAGTGTTGATTTAACATAATGTGATTATGTTATTTGAATATTTTGTGTTAAATTGATATTCAGCATTTCTTAGTGCTAAAATAACACAATTTATGAGTAAGTGAACAAATAACTTTAAAAATAACGTAGTTTTAAAATGTAAATTCTAAGATAAATGAATAATTAAAACGTAAATTCTAAGATAAATGAATAAAATGTACGTGTTAATTTAACATATTATATATGTTAATTTTACTGAAAAAATATGCTTCCATAATTTGTTTCCAAATTGTGTCAAAGTGTTACATTTTTTGTGTTAATTTTTACATAATATTTGTGTTACTTTCTAACATATTCATCTTATGGTGAATTAACACAAAAATTTGGATGGATCGTTTGGAACACGTGAAATGTGTTAAATTTAAAACAAATTTTCCAACCGTGTATGATACGAAAGCTAGATATTAGCAACATGCAGAAGAGATTCTAATTGCTTTTATCATACTCTATTCTCGAGATATTTGATTCTGAATAGAAATTTTCATTGTGAATATATGCAAAACTTCATGTCTCAGATATTCTCTCTTAATTTGGTATATTTGTATAAGGCAGAAAATTAAACATTTTAAAAATAAACATTTAAGTGAGTTTTGGAGAAATTTTATACAAATGTACCATGAAGTTTCAGAGAAATATATATCTTTCGATGAATTAAAGCGAGAATATTTGCCAGGTAGACAATGCATGAACGACGATGTGTCAACGAACTGTCAACGTAAAACGACGAATGTCTGACGCAATAATTAAAAATGTAACAAATTAATAACGAAAGAGGTTAATCTATGCACATTTATAATCCAGATTACATTTAATTTATTATTTTTCAAATATAATAGCAAATAAGTTTTTTATATTATACTTCGTTATTATGGTATTTAGATGCTATCAGTTTTAGATCAAGTGAGCAGCTTATAACTTTTATTTTGTCTTTTTAAAAATATTTAATAACACATAAGATTAATAACGATCGTGCGTTTCGGAATTTTAAATCAATAATTCAGCTTTCTGAAAGGTTTTTGTTACACGGAAAAAACGATAAGGTTGCCACAACCACAATAATAGTAACATTTGGTACAGCCACGTCCTGTGGTTGTCACATTCACATTGATGTGAAGGCAACTATATGCATTTGGTACAGCAAACATAGTGAATGTTGAGACAAACATAGTGAATGTTGAGACAAACATATATAGATGCACTACACAAAACAATGTGAATGTAACAACCACAGGACGTGGCTGTACCAAATGTTACTATTATTGTGGTTGTGGCAACCTTATTGTTTTTTCCGTGTACGTACAACTCAAAAGTCATAAAAACGATAAGTAAAGATCACAAGAGTTCCCAGGCAAATTGTATGCGTCGAATTTATTCTGCCTTCGTTCGCGTGGTCCTCTCACACGCCCTTTCCCAATCTTCTTCCACGCTATTGTTAGTTCGTTCAGAATACCCCCATCGAGTCATTGACACGAGGTAATCTCGAAATCGCACGCATCAGTCGGGAGACAATTTCCGGGCGGCGGAAGCGAGGAGCGGAGGGAGGTGGGCAGGGAAGGCAAGAGAATCGCTCCTTAGGCGTTTCGTAAGAATTTCGCGTCCGCGGCCGGATTCCAACGACTGGTTTTACGTCGAAACTGCAAATGGATCGGGGCCTAAAATATGTCGGCCCAATTTGCCGGTGTCTGCTGCCTCTGGGGCCTGACCAAGCGGCCGACGGTCGCGGTTGCCTCTCCTTACTCTCTCGTTAGTCGCCCCGAGCTGCTCCCTTACACACGCGTACCTTTCTCTCTTTCTCCTCACCCTTTCCCCCCTTTCTTCCCCCCATCTCCTTCCGTTCGCTCATTCCATCCGGCACCGCCACCACCTCCTCCCCCTCGCTTTTCGACTCGTGTTAAGGGAGATATATGCGGTGCCTCTCCCTCGGCGAATTCGAGTTTGATTGGGCATGTACAGGTGCTCGCGAGGGACGTCGGTAAGTACGGTAAGAGAAACGGCCTGTCGCTGGTAGCGAAGTGTATGCGTGTCCCGGAAAATCTCGGTTAACAGATTTACGTCGAAGTGCATCGCGTGTTCGTTCGTAACAGGATCAGATTTAATATCGAGGCTAATTACCAGAAGAACTAATTTTTTGAGGCTAATTTCCAGAAGAACTCATTTTTGAAGCTAATTTCCATTCCGCGACTCCTCCAGATAAATTATATCGTGTATCATAAGCACATTTGTACCTTCAACCCGACAAACAATTCCTTCGAGATAACGAACATATAATTCTCGTAATCACGTTGAATATTACACATGATAAAGAAAATGACAAAGATTCCTTGACATAAAATCTTGATACGAAGAGAAAGGCCAATAAGGACCAAAACGCAGTTGTTGCGTTCGCCATCGAGGAAGATCCAAAGCGGATATACAGAAATGTCTGGCATTTTTTTTAAATTTGGACCGCTGTCTCGTTATCTGCACTCGAAGAATCTTAATTTGCCAAATGCGTTACTTGTAAATTATTGGAACATGATCAACACACACGATTTGATCGGTATCTCTCGAACATCCATCCGATAGCAATCGCCCCACGACGATTCTACATTTTTCACGTCGGACCTCGAGTCCCGCCAATGTAAGAGGGCAGATGATCGAGATTAACTCTAAATTTAGGTCGGCGGTATGTACGTCTGTCATCTCGTAAATTCGGGTAAACTGACGGTGACTATAAAGTCACCGGATTGTACCGGCAAATTTTCAGAATCAGAAGAATGAGCGATCGGCCGAGTGGACAGGACGACTTCATAAATCTCGCATAATCAAAATTTATCACGGATTAAAAAACAGCTGATCCCTACGATATTAATTAAAAACGGTAGCCGCGCGATTGGAGAAACGACTGCAATTCAGATCTTGCAAAAAGTGAGCCAATCTTGTCTGTCTCTTTTTGCCCGCGGCGACGTATGTATAAGATTGACGCGCAAAATATCACGCAATTCTCTCTTCAAATTCTTACAAATTCGTAATATATCGATCCTACATCATTACCACTCATTGTATACGTATCGTACATACGCATTAAATATCATTTGTATATTAAATAATTATAATAGAATATTTTATTGCAGAAACTTCTGCAATAAGATATTCATGTACACTGTTGGAAAATTTGTGTTTACATATTTTACGTGTCCTAAAGGGTTCACCCAAATTTTTGTGTTAATTTAACACAAGATAAATATGTTAGAAAGTAAGACAAATATTATGTAAAAATTAACACAAAAACTTTGGCACAATTTGGAAACAAATTGTGGAAACATATTTCTTCAGTAAAAAATTAACATTTATATTATGTTAAATTAACACGTACATTTTATTCATTTATCTTAGAATTTACGTTTTAAAACTACGTTATTTTTATATTATTTGTTCACTTACTCATAAATTGTGTTATTTTAGACACTAAGAAATGTTGAATATCAATTTAACACAAAATATTCAAATAACATAATCACATTACGTTAAATTAATAGTCGGGTATGTTAAAAATTCAACACAAAAATTTTAACAAGGACCGATTTTAACACAAGTACAAAATGTTTTTTACTATGTAGACATTGCCATTGCAAAGATTCCTGTTTCAAAATTTGGTCGCCAGAAGCAATCGCACGAAATTATTTGCGGGCCGCGATGGGTCTTCCCGTTTTCTTCTTCTCTCTTCTTCGGTCGCTGATCTCTTCCTGCCGCGGTCGCGATCGGGGAATTAAAATTGTTCGAGCTCGCTCCCGCTGTGGATGTTTCTGCGGAAAGAAAGAAACGATCGGCGGACACCGTGTGGCACAACGAGGCACGGCCAATTCCGAGGCGGGTGCATAAAGCGCTTGCCGCGTTTTGTCAGACCGCCGCAGTTTCGTGGCCGAAAGGGCGATTGTACGACGGGACGCACGTATACACGTCGCGAGAATCATCCAATTATGGCACGGGAAGAAATACCACCGGCCTGATTGGATAGTTAAGACGTTCTACTCGCGCCTGCACGCACTCGCCCGACCGCAAAAATAAAACGATCCCTTCTCGCATCCGCGGCCGGAGATCAAGTATACCGTGGAACGTTTTCTCGAAAGGCTTGCGGTTTGCCTTCAGTAAACTGTCGTCCCTCGAAACTGTGTTATCTTCGCAAAACGAACCGCGCGAGATCGTTCTCTCTGTTATCGCGGACTTACCGGAGAATTATAATCGGGTTGAAAAGCTTCCATAACTCAATTGTAACGCGTCACGCCGTTATCCAACGCGCGCGCGAGCGCGTTAATTAAATTAATTGCGGCGGCGAGGAGATGGCCAGTGGCCACGCTAGGGTTACACGAGGCTCGCCAACCTGCAATTTTGTATCGACTCGCGGAAATCGTCCAATTATGGCGCGAGAGGAAGAGACCGGCGGCCTTTATCGGTTAGTTAAGACGTTTTAAGAACGGTCTCCCTCGCGCCGGACGCTGAATCACCATCCTCTTTCTCACTTTCGGCTGCGATACGTGAACGGTTTTCACACTTGGACATCTCGAACGAGGCCGTGCAAATAAGTCGCGCGTATTAAGCCGGTCCCACACACATCGCGAATATTTACGAGTGCGATTATGCGCGAGTTCGGCCGATGCCGAATGTAGACCTCCTACACTACTCGTGCTCGGTTACTCGTTCTCGTACTCATTTAAATTTTCCTTTGATTCGCGACAGTTTACCGACAACCAGCGGGAAAGGACGAGCACGAGCATCAAAATAGTCGGAGTGTTCAGTCCCACACTACTCGTGAATGCCTTCACTCGCGAATATTCGCGATGTGTGTGGGACCGGCTTTAAACGCACGAGAGTGTGCCGTCCGCGTCGAGATTGATCCAATTATCGTAGAGAATTGAAGGCTAAAGCCGATCCCCTACACACATCGCGAGTACTCGCGAGTGAACACATTCGCAAGTAGTATGGGACTGGGCACTCGGACTATTTTGATACTCGTGCTCATGCTCGCCCTTTTCCCGCTAGTTGTCGGTAAATTGTCACGAGTCAAAGGGAAATTAGAGACTGCTCGGGAATTTTCGTGATTATTCCTGCTTGCTTGCGAGTGATCAGTCGTCTACTCACGCATTGATCGAAAGAAGACGCCCATTCTACTCGCGAGTACTCGCGATGTGTGTAAAACCGATTCCACACACATTGCGAATATTTACGAGTGCGATTATGCGCGAGTTCAGCCGATGCCGAATGTAGACTTCCTACACTACTCGTACGCGGTTACTTTTCGTACTCGTTTTTGCTCGTAATCTGTATTCAGCCGGTCCACATACATCGCGAATACTCGCGAGTAGTATGAAATAAAATAGTAGTCAAAAATTAAAAAAAGTAAAATAGTAAAAAATACAAAATAAAATAGTAGTATAAAATTTTGCCCAGTATAACATCACATCTTATAAAAGGGTGCTCAAAATATTTCAGCTCATAGGCGCAAAACTGGCAGTGAGTGAACAAAAGCCCTAATTTAAATCAGCACTGACATTCGCGTGGTGTGATGGTTAATGTATCGGTAGACGACTGATCACTTGCAAGCATGCAGGAATAATCACGAAGATTCGCGAGCAGTCTGGGAACAGTCCCGAGCAGTCCCGAGCAGTCTCAAATTTTCCTTTGACTCGCGACAGTTTACCGACAACCAGCGGGAAAAGGGCGAACACGAGCATCAAAATAGTCATGGGCGCCCTTACAACTTTTTTCAAGGGGAGTAGAGTATAAAACTTAGGGTTGCCAAACGAATGTTTCTTCAAATAATATTTTTTAAAGAAATATTTATGCAGATTTTTATTTTTAATTGTATAAATTTTAAACAAAAAATTATCTAGTCAATAAAATCATTCTAAATTGAAAAAATTAAAATCCAGGGGGGGCATATGCCCCTCCTTGCCCCCCTCATGGGCGCCCCTGAAAATAGTCCGAGTGTCTAGTCCCACACTACTCACAAATGCCTTCACTCGCGAATATTCGAGATGCGTGTGAAACCGGCTTAAGATCGGCTTCATGCGAGCAGCCGATGGAAATTAAATGATTTTCAATCCGCGCGTCGGGAATGACACAGCCAGATATACAACATATCGCGTTTTAACGCGATCCATAGAGAGCTTATCGCTTTATCGGGCGCGACGCGGCGCGGCGGTTGTTCGAGAGAGTCGCTCTTTCCTAAATTCAACCCTTTAACGCCGCGCGTATTCATTAGGGCCCGTTCGGGGATCGTAATCTTAAATCTCGGCTTAATTCCGGATCGTTATCGGAAAGAGTTATGGGGTTAATTATCTTAATTGTTCGACGTGACTGCGAGAATGCGGCGCGTTTTATCCGCGCAGCGACAACTTTGTATCAGAAATAGTCGCAGACGTTGCGAAAATCACCCAATTAAGACGCGAGGATATAGACAGATACCCCAAGGAGATAGCTCAGGGTTTCCGTATCTAGAGGCACGGACTACTTTACAGTGACGATCCACTTAAAATGTTGACAAAGTCCCGTGTTTAGTTCTGCCAATCGACCGCGGCCCGCATGCAATTCGCAACTAATCTCCGTCTAATTGACTTCCCTCTTTTCTCGCAGCTGCAGATACGCGATAAAGGAAATAGATTTAGCCTCTACCGCGCGCCCCACCCCGATCAATTAATGCAGGTCTCGAGCAAAATCGAGGAAAATGAGCGCCGAGTGCCATAACACTTTCTCGAGAACTCGTAACCGCGCGTGCTTTGCAAATTAACCACGTAATTCGTTTCGCCGCGTAGCGAGAGATGCCAAAAAGTGTTGAATATTCCCCGCGACGGCCTCTCACCAGCGATCTTCGATTGCGCAAGCTAATTAAAAAATTAAGAGCGACGGATAATTTAATTCATCGTTACGTAAGGTCGCCTCCGTTTGCGGAGGGATATTCATCGGAACCGGCGAGAGGGGTGGGAGGGAGCGCGAGGGAGAAAATCACGAGTCGGCGCCTTTATCCGTGGTTTTATCGGTTACTCTCAGGCCCAGAACCGTTCCTCATGAAAGAAAATCATCCAATTACAGACCGGCGCCTATCGCTTTCGGATCTTTCGGATCGCTCGGGCGAAAGAGCGCGTGCACGAGGGTCGCCGAGCGGGGCGGGGGAAGGTGCCACGGGGTGTTCAATTATTTCAATCGCGGGCGGCCGGAGCGCGGCGAAGGGGTCGGTCGCGTTTTGAAAATGGGTGTGAACGCTCGTGACAACTTACACAGTGTTATCTGGTAGTAGCAGAATGCGCTGGTAATCCTCCGGTAAGCCCCCGCTAAGCCGGGGATCCACGTGCCACGTGATATATACGATACACCTCAGGGGCTTACCCTTAACAGCCAGACACAGTTGCACGGAAACGCAGTTGCTGCGGCTTATTCGATTCGGATGCAGCGCGCGCTGCAGCGACGCGAAATACATCTCGACGATCCGCCGATCGGCGATGTCTTTGCGCGAGCGAGAAACCTAATTGCATCGCCTCGATCAACTGAATTACAACACATCCGAGTCGTTCCAAGGGTTGGATTGTATGAATCATTATGTGATTGGTTTACGGAGTCAGGTAGGAATAAGAAGAAATATATGGGAAAGAGTATGGAACGATGAATTGGACAAGGTAAAAGGAAATGTGTTGAGGAAATTGTGGAGAGAGGCGGAGAATATTAGAAAGAAGACAATTAGGGGTAGAGTGAGGTGAAGGAGAGTAAGTAGGGTGGCGAATTGTAGCAGTCAGAGGTTTGATTGGTCGCGTATATAGGAAGAGAATGATATAGTACAGACTAGGTGGAATAGTAAGAGAGCGAAATAAGAATAACGAGATATGGAGTATGGATGAATGAGTGTGTTAAGGAAAAATTGTAAGCCAAGTTCACTTCTTGGCTACGTAAGCTGAAGTTAATAAATTACATACATACACATCCGAGTTGTTCGGAGATTTCTGAACTTCTTCTTGGGAACTCTTCTTAATTACTAGTTTAATTTAGCAGCGATTGAATGTTGAAACGATATATGTTGGCTTGGCGTTCAACAAAGGAGGAATTGTTCGTACGCGATAATGCCCTTCGATTCGAGAGTCAAGTCATCGACGTATATCAGGGGATGCGTAAAGGGTATCTGGAGGGTGACGCGCACGTGCGAGGGGGTCGCGACCGAGGCGCGTGTCAGATCGATCCGCGGGAAAGCATATTTAGAGTGTTTACGCTTGCTACGTATCGAATCGAAGTAGCGATTGTATCGCATATTTTGTAAACACGACGGCACTCCACTTTCTACCTCGCATTACAAAAGTGTGTCAGAGGGGATACCCCGGTGGTCCCCGATCGTAAATCTTGGAGACATCGGAAATACACAGGCGCTAATGTCATTATTAAATAATATCGCGTCGGATAATTCCACGTTGCTAATTCTGTTTGCGCTCCCGCCGGGAATTATCTTAAAATCGTAAATCTTTCCACCGTATAATTTTGGAGGGGTAATCGACGGCGCTTTGGAGACTGTTGAACACCGCGAGCCTGGGATCCCATCGATTTTACGTAATTCCCATCATTCCGCCGCGCGCGTTTCAATAAAAGGCGAGCCCGAATGAATATATATTCGTTTTTGCGCAAGAACCGCGAACTGGGGATCTGTGATAATTCGTCGACCACGTTCACCGTTCACGTTGGTGCAGCGGCTGCGGGGGCACGAGATTGGGGGATCGGCCCGGTTGACGACTACAATTACGGAATCATCACGGAATCGTTCCCAAATACGTCGTGTGTGGGACATAAATTTCTGGTTTCTCACCCGCCCGTGCTTATTATGACGTCCTCGGGAACGAGCGCGCGCTTAATCGCCGAACTTCGGGGACCAAGCGTGTGTATCTCGGAGTCGTTAAAAACTCCGGAGGTGGTCCACCTCGTCAAGCGCGATACCGCGCACGATTGAATTACATAATAACGAGCTATCAACATGCCGGATTGATACTCCGCTTTAATGATTCCGCCGCTTTTCCTCGTTTCCCGCCTTCTCGCACGCCCCGCGATCGCCCGCGGACTTTCTACGCGCGCGAATCCGCCGCCTGGGGGACGACGTCTCTGCGACCGGCTCGTGGAAGAATCCGGCCGCGTTTCTCTCCTTCGTGACTTCGCGGACAAGTGTGTCAACGTCATCGACAACGGTGTAATTCGTGTCATTAGGCTCAAACAGAAGATGACTGTGCCGATCGTTTGCGATTTGCACGTGAAATCATTTCACACACATTTGAGACCAAAAAAGAAAGATATACGACTAGAAATGTACACGGAAAAAACGATAAGGTTGCCACAACCACAATAATAGTAACATTTGGTACAGCCACGTCCTGTGGTTGTCACATTCACATTGTTTTGTGTAGTGCATCTATATATGTTTGTCTCAACATTCACTATGTTTGCTGTACCAAATGCATATAGTTGCCTTCACATCAATGTGAATGTGACAACCACAGGACGTGGCTGTACCAAATGTTACTATTATTGTAGTTGTGGCAACCTTATTGTTTTTTCCGTGTAGGAAAGATTATTCAACAAAATTTATCGGCCGCTTAAAAAAACGCAAAATGATGCAGATTCGTGGAAATGTCTTTTTCTTTCCTTTTCTTTTGTTTCTCTCTCTGTCTTCTCGCCCTCCGCAATTCTCTCTGCCTTTTCTCTCGTCTAACGTCGGAGTCTTTGTGTTTCCTAGATCTCTCGCAAGCTCCAGCCATATACATATGCGTGCCAATTTCATGGGAATAATTTGCAAAGCGTTACACGAGTCCCGCAACAAAATTGCATACGGATCGAGAGGTGCCTTCGAACGCGAAGCAACGGAGATGCATTGCGAAAGGCATGCCGGCGTAAAAGCCGGAGAGAGGAACGAGGTGAGAAGATCGAAGCGAGTTCGAAACCTTTTCATTTGTTTTACTGTGCCCCCGGGGACGATCGGTATCGATAGAGTTATTTTGGTCAGGCGAGCACGAGCTCGATTGTAACGGACTGCAAAGTGACTGTCTACTCGAAGGTGCAAGAGCATCGAAATTACATTCCTTGAAACGATTCTCTCAATCCGTTTCGTAAAAAAAAATCCGCGCGTTATTTTATTTACTTTTATACTGCATCTACGTAAGAACCACGTTATACAAATTTTTTGCCGTATCGTAGTTTAAAACCTGATTAAACCTGCACAATTTATCCGTCTATCGGCAAAAGTAACATACTTTCTTTCGCTTTCATCTTTGAGCGTCTCTCATTTTTGTTCGCGTAATAATTCCGTCAACGCTACCACCGCAAATTTCCGCGGAAACAAGCGGATCGGCGTGAGTAGCCTCGAACAAAAATAGTCGATACCGTCCACGGGTGTCGTGCGATTCCCGGACAGCGGCGATTGCTCGAGATTGCCGGGACAATCCGCCAGCGTAGCCGGGCACGTGTGTGACCACGTCATTAGGACCACCCTTCGCGATTGCGGTGGCGAACGGTGGCATCCTTTTCGGCGATGTAATGGCGCTTCGTGCGGGGACCATTTAGCTCGGAGTCCGCGGTAAATTGTCCCGAGCCCCGGAGGTGCGACTGCAAATGACACCGGGCAGCGCAACGCGAGCCGCAAAATTGCGGCGCTCTAAGCCAAATCTCCGCGCCGGCTGCGAATATGTGTTCGCACGAATGTTCGTCCTTCTACTGCACGCTTCCCCGGATAGGACTCTGTATCGGGCGGCTGGGTGGATTTCGGGGCACCCGGGGCGCTCGAACGGGCCGGCAACGTTCATCCGAGACGGTCAGGAACGAAATAACCCCGTGAATTATCCTCCTGTCGGATAATACGCCGGTGATGTAACAACGATGCCTAACCCGCCCGCTACCTCGCATGCCACGATGCATTACGGGCCGCTTGTAATAACGACGGTAATAATATTAGTAGCATCGCTAATGATCTTGTATTATCCTGGCTGTATTGCGAGCCGCTTAGCGCCTCGCCGGAAGAAAGTAGCGGATTTTTGAGTTTACTGTGTGAAAACGTTCGCCAGACACTGCGATCCCCCGCATTCCGTGATACGATGTTAACGGCGCGTACCGTAATAAGACGTTCGATACATTATTCCTGTTTTCCCACACACGTCCGTGATACGTTCATTGCGAAACACGTTACGCGTAGCGAATGTATGTTTAATTTTTTCCGCATTTCTCTCGGTCGCGCTTTTTGACAGGTCGAGGAAGAGCGATCGCTCAATCATATCCGTGTGGTTTTACAAACGCAGACACGTGTCGCAACGACGGGGCGGACGTAGCTTCGGAGTTTCGTCGGTTTTAACCATTTCGTTGGTGAGCAGAATGGGACTGTTGTGTCCAGTGTGACAAGAAAAAAATTTTATCGCAAAATTGCAAAATTCAAAATAGATCCAAAATAGCAAAATTTGTAATTTTGACTCAGTTTTGGGTCTGACACTTTGAGTACACCATTTTAAATTTTGAAATTTTGACTTCAAATTCCGAATCACAGTGATTCCAACCCCCCTCGTAGACACACTGACAAGTAACCTTTACCAAGTGTCACACGCCGAATTTTTTTATCTTTTGAGGTCTGACTCAAAAACCCAAAAGATAATAATTTATGCTTAAAAAAATAGCTCAATATTGTTTAAACCACTTATACAAGGTGTTCCATTTTAAATGATATAAGAAGGTATAATAAAATATCTCGCAAACAATGCATTTTTGGAAAAAATGTTTCAAACAAAAGTTGCTTGGCTTGAAGGGACTCATAAGATAATGACCTTTGCTCGTCCTTGAGAGTCTCTTCCAAGGTCACGATAAGATCGCCT
>NJRQ01000150.1:371257-382680 GCA_003063805.1 Aphaenogaster ashmeadi
TTTTTTCCGTGTAAATTATCATCTTTTGGGTTTCTGAGTCAGACCTCAAAAGATTTAAAAATTCGGCGTGTGACACTAGGTAAAGGTTACTTGTGAGAGAAAAATTTTTTCAAATGAAAAAAATACATTTTCTTAAAACCATATCTTTTGATACAAGTATTTGTTTGTTCTATTTAAGTAAAAATATTTGGTTTTAAGTGAATACACATGTTACCTTAAATATATTATTTTGTACTTTTACATTTTTTACATTTAAATAAATATTTTATAAATAACCTTAATAATATTTTTAAACTTAATTAAATTGTTTTCTAATACTAAAAAATCTGATTATCTTGAATATAAAAATGACCTAACAGTAAATATTTTCTAAAACGAAAAGAAAATAAATATTTAATTAAAAATTATAAATATTTTAAATATTATAAATATTTCTCAATCAAGAGATTTTAAAACTTGAATACAATAAATGAGCTATTAGACCGAAGAAATAATTTTTTTGTGTTAAGTAAAACTTTTTTGTATCAAGATAGTTTTTCTTCTCAGTGCACAACCTCAGCTAAAGAATCGGAAAAGTACAAATTTCTTAAATTTCGGATCCGCCATTTTTGGTCTGCCATTTTGGATTTCAAATTTTTGACTTCAAATTTGGATTCAGCGATCCAAAAACCCTTAGGTATGACATACCATCAAAATTGAGGCATTTTATATATCAAAATAATCAGGTGCGCATTATTGCGTCAGTGCCACCAAAGGGGTTAATAAGCGACCCGGTCGGTTTCGTGCGTTTCACGGTGGAGGCCGCAAAGAAAGCGCGAGCATAGAAGGGAAACAATTTTTCGACGCGAACCATAGTCCTGGCACGTTACAGATAATGACTCTTGAAATCGGTGCGCGTTCCTGCTCTTCTTTGGAGCTGTGGTACGAGAGAACGAAGGGAGGACGTTGGGATTATGGAAAACCTACACCTACACCTATACACGGTCACGTCTTGGACGGGAAGGCGCAAACGCTGTCGCTCGTACACCATTCGTGAACGTCCCTCGACGAGCGGTCGTACAGCAACGCCAACTCGGTGATATTCCCGGAGACAAATCCGCATTCCTCGACGGGGAGGACGATGCGCAAGAAGCCGTCGTCGCGGATCGATCGATGCGACACACACACGTACATATACACGCGCATCCTCACGTACGAATGGGAGAAAATGATCGGTGACGACAATTTGTGAGAATGTGGTAGCGAATGATGTAATGATTTCTTGCGGCATACATATGCAACGCACAACTGAGGGAATTTTTTTTTTAATGCTTTGTACGGAAGATAAGTCTAAACTCTTTGTGATTTATAAGAAATATATATATATATATTCGGTTTAAGAATTAATAATTGTAAAAGAGTCGATTTCAACATCTGGATTTGCTAAATTTGAAATATCTACTTAATAAGGAAACCGAAAGAATAGATATATATTTCTGTTCTCTTGATTTCCTTTAAAGAATAAATATTTCAAACAAATCCACGTGTTGAAATCGATTCTTTTACAATAATTATCCTGTGAATTACTACTATAATAATTAATTATGTAATAATAATTAATTTATATATATATATATATATCTTATATGTGAGTTAAAAAATATTATTGTTAATTTCCTTTCTCATTAAACAAGTTTCAGTTGTAAATTCTAACTCGAAGTTGATTTGCATATTTTCGAGGTGGAGATGTCGGGCCTTGTCGAGGTAAACGCTTAGAATACAACGACGATAAAACGCGTCTAATCGCCAGATGCCAATCGTAAATGTTGTCCCAAAATTTACACACAACAAATCGCAATTACGACTGGGGGCACGTGTGCGCTTCGTCGCCATCGGGGCCTCAATCAGCCCCCGGTCTGCCAGGTCTCTTTCCCTCCTTCCCTCCCCTGCCCCCCCCCTCTCACTCTCTCTCTTTCTCTGTCGCGAATACGATTTACGAGAGCCACCGGGTACAAGAGGAGCCTCTTAGAAAGTCAATGCGAAATTTCAGGGCGCCGCCTACTTGCGCTTAGATTGGTTGGTAGAAGCGTCCGATGCACCTATTACTGGCAGGACAACGCGCTCTGTCTCCCCCTTTCTTGCTTCGTTGCCTTTTTGCGTGCGTCCGTCGCACGGACTAGAAGAGAAAAAAAGGAGAAGAAGAGAAAGAGAAAGCAGGCAGAGAAGAAAAGAGATCGAAAGGGGCTCGGGAGAGGAAAAAAAATTGGGGGAGGAAGGGCGCGCTTCGATCTTTGCCTTCGAGGGGACAGTTGCCGTCGCCTGTGTTCACCTGCCTTTGAGAATCTAAGCACACGAAATCACGAATGCCTATTAGCCATCGCGCCAAAGTGTCCGGCAGCCTCGGTCAACGTGCAACATGCACGACTGCCGTAATAGCGCAATCGTTTCGCGATTGGCTCACGAGAGGCCACGTAAAAAAGGATTAAAGGATTCTTATAGGAATCGAAGAGAAGATCGTCTCGATGAGTCGCGTTAACAATGCGCGCGAAGACGTAACATTCATGTTTAAAATATCTCAACAATGAAATATGGTGTGGTTATTGTTAGCCTCCGACCGATTTTCCGCTCTCCGATCGGTGCACCGTGACGCGCTAAAGAAGAAAGAGCGATTTAGCGCGAGCATGCGAGCTCAATTATCGTTTCTATGCGGCAGATTATCGCGCCGCGTGAACACAAATTCGACTTTCTCGCCGCGGCGATATGCCTCCAGTCACGGCTGCCTGTTATTGTCGTAATAGCGAATGGTACCGACAGTTCTCGTCGCACTTTTAGCAAATAGATGGTCGTGTGCTTCTCTCGAAATTTTAAATACTATCGGCGATCTAAACTATTATATATCACAAACGAATTTTCGAGCAAATAATTAAGACATTTAGATACTGAGCTTAAAAACCGTGAAGCACGCACGCGTTCCGCGCGACGAGCCGCATTATGAGAAGCGTAACGCGGCTTAACGCAAAAGTTTTCGGTATTATTCTAATGCACAAAGAAACTCAATTTTATATCACACATAGAATGGAAGTTGCAAAAGGTCTGCCGCTTTTCTCTACCTAAGTTTTGTATTGAATAAAGTTAGAAAACCGGTGTCTTTGAAAAGGCATTGAGAAATTCCTTTCTAGATGAAAAAAAAGTATATTGGAGCCTGTTGCGGCAATTTTGCTTCGATTTTGCTGAAATTTCATTTTCAACTTTATTTGACAAGTATGAAAAATCTTTTTGTACCAATCTAATATGAAAGTTTAAAGCTGCGCAAGGATTGGGTGATAATCACCCTATATATCAGAGGTGGTCAAACTTGTTAGAAGCACCAAGATCTACTTTCAGCTTCCTCATCCCATCGCGATCTAGGTTTATATGTGAAGTAAGCATGTTTATTTTATTTTGTGTGTTTGTGTTGCGACTGGGCATAAAACAGTAATAATTAGATATGATTACATAACTTAATTATGATTACATTGCAATTATACAATTGTTGTATTGTGAATTTCACGTTGTCCGCGATCGACCGGTCGATGGCGACCGTTTGGCCACTTCTGCTATATATTTTTGCACATCTTGATAAAAAGAACTTCAGTCGTTTTGCACAATAATGATCGTCGATATCGAGACAACAGATAGCCAGGCCCGGACTTTCGACAAGTTGTCGGCCTACGATAATTCGTGCGCGTTAATGCGCGGTTGAGGAGTATCGCAATCGGACGACATTAGACGTACGTCCACTATATAATATCCCTCGGCCGGAGTGCTGATCATAGGCTATCGTATATTTAGGCAGATGCGACAGAAATTGAACGTCTTCCCGACCTCCAATCTCCAACGTTCACCGTCCCATGTTCTCTCTCTCCCTCTCCCTCTCTCTCTCTTTTCCTTCTCGTCCTGCATCCTCCCGTTATCTGACGCATCATTGTCGTCATGTGGCGGCCACGCGACACGTATCGGATGCAAACGTGCATCGACACATATCGGCTCTTATATAGATGGGCCGGTCTAACTGGGTTACAGAATACATTAATGCGCGCGGACTCAATTACAAGGCAGACGCGATTTGGGCCCGAATAATTTGCCAGATTGAACGTCCCTCGGCGAGTGAGCAATTTAATTTTGTTGTTTCTTGGAGCGACAGCGTTTTTAAGGACGCATGTATTAAAAGGTGGTTGTTGTTCCAATAAATTTTTAGTGTTAACTCTTTACTTTGATTAATGTGATGCGTCACAGTTGTGAAACTTATAAAATTATTTATATCGAATATGTATCGTATAATTGCATATAAGTGGCGCAAATTACCTGAGAAAGTCTTGATTACATTAATAATATGGAATTGCATTCTTAATGTCTAAAATTATCATATCAGCGAGAGTAAAAAGAAAAAAAAACAGGACGGTTAATCGAGGGACACTTTTCCGTCGAAGTCTTACCAAATTTTATTGCGTCATTACATTATAATTCTTGTAAAATTTGAATAATAACACTTTCAGAGATTCGTGTTACGAAATATTTAACCTCCGCTTAGCGCGTTGATCGGCGCTTACGCCCCTTTATTATAATAAAATTGTGCTTTATGACGTCATAACTTAGCGATGCTGAATTTTCATTTAAAAGGTAATACTGCGAAAATATGTCGAAAATGTCGAAAATCGGATAGAGCGCTACCGATGTGTAGCATACAACGAGACATTTTCAATTAACATTTTATACGGCAATCGACTTTGCGTTCCGATTAATTTCGAGCGTGAAAGTAATCAAGGGAGCGGTGTCGACGACCCGCAAAAATTTCGACGGCGACTTGATCACCCGTCTGACTACGTCAGTGTTGTCGGGATTAAGGAGGGGTCCCTCTCTTTAAGAGGCCTGTCTGACGTGAACGAAGGTAAAAGGGTAACCTTTGATTTTCGCAGTCTGGCATTAATTTGGGAATGCGGGCAAGTACGCGGACCGGGGAACTTAATCGCGGCTATAACTATCCACGCTACACTGTACGGATAATCGTTCCTGAAAAATCAAGGTATCCTCGACAACAGCGGAAAAACGCAACGAGCAAAACGAGCAACTTAATTTCCTAGGCATCTACGGGCTATCCGTTAACGATCTCTTAATTAGGCCAAAGCCTAGGCAGCGCGCGTTATCCTCCCCCGGTGAAATTACGGGGCCGTGTCGATCGGGGACGTGACCTCCCCGGCCGTGCGGATCCGAGGCCGGTCTTAAATCAAAATCAGGCAACCTAATTGCCTCCGATACATTTTATATCGATCGCCTCCCGTGCGTTCCGATACCACCGAAGTGTATCGTATCGTTCCCGCACGCGCGCGTTTACGGCACGCGTGCCGACCGGGACTCGCGCGAGAAGGCGAGCCGAAAAAAGATTCTCGGTATAAAAAAAGAAAGAGAGGGAGGTCCGGGCGAGCGAGGAATAAAGGGAGCAAGCGCGGCTACGCGTGCGAGACAAGTTCGTCTTCTCGGGTGCACCTGATGATACGTACCTACGCGCGATCCCGCGCGCTCCTCCTTCATCCGCTCGTTCTTCCGCTGGGCTCCTTTTCGACCCGTCGCGCACGCGAAATTTATCTCGTTTCTGCCGAGACACCAGGTGAATCGGTCTAGAAAAAAGCTACAGTCGCGTAAAACCGTACACTACCACTGATTCGTGCGTACAATCAATTAGCACATTCTATCGACACCTTCGTCGATTCGCCGGACTCTCGATGATGGCATATCTATCGGCTCATTAGCTTCTTTTTCTTCTTTCTTCTTTTTTTTCGCTTCATTTTCTTCTTTTTTTTCGCTTCATTTTTCTTTTTCTATTATCTATTTAACGGAAAGCATTCCCGACGCTTTATTTGAAGAAATGGATAATCTTATTTCCTACGCGAGAGGCTGGTAATTCGTATGAACGATATGACACGCGATTGACGTGGTACACGTACCGTTCCCGGTATGCGTGTACGACGGTAACACGCGGTGATGGGCACCGCGGCAAACGAGCAGTTTTCATCATTCCGCAAATCGTTGCCGGACGTCGGAGAGCTGGCCGTGAATTAAGATTAAAGACGTTCCTCATCTCCGTGGGCTCCCCCTAATGACGGTAACCCAGACCTGGATTACTCCCCGGACGGCGTCGCTCGCTACTGTTACGAGCGCGCGGCCGGGGCTTACGAGTTAATTACAAAATTACTCCCTTAGGATTTTAACGGGCTGCAAAGAGAGCACGAGGGAATTGGGGCGTCGCGACCCCAAGCCCGTCCGGGATGTGTTCGTTAACGCTAAATCGCAGACGAGGTGGATAATGCGATCTTCAACGGCCGCGTGAAGATCGGTAGACACGAAAGTCCCGCGGAGTCTCGATAACAGACTGAGCGATGCGACTGTCAATCGATGATACGTACGTAGCCGAAGGCTTCCCGATAGGAAATCGCTCGTAAAGATTAATTAGCTGCATTAATCAACGGCCGTGAATCCAAACGGTCCGTGCGGCACATAAAAGTGCTCGTTTTATTATAACTCGATCGATCATGGAATCCGATGAGATTAAGATGGAAATTTATAGCTTCCCGCTTCTTTAGAAACGAAGTGAAATCATAGCCTGGAGGCTGGAAATATTGATAAACGAGAAAGAATACGACATTGCACACGCATTAAAATATGTGTACCACGAGAGGATTGCAAGTTTCCAATTTTAATTTGCTATTTAATTTCGAATGATATGCAACGTGCATGTCTAACGCAACCAGCGAATATCTAATTCACGGTTTCCTCCTCATCTTGCTTGGCTGCGTCCAAAGAAAGTTTTGCTCTTGTTTGCGCGAGATTAGGTCCAATAGGACGGCGTATTATGTCGAAGATTACAGTCTAAGAGTGTTCTATTTGGCAGTCAGAGAGGATTATGGCAATTTTCGATCGGTATCTTCCAATCATTCCAATGCGCTTTCGTAAAATTTCTATTTCCTACGCGGCAGATGTAATTAATCTGCCGGAGTCTACAACCACGTCAATAAATCGGACGAGATTAGTACGGCGACTCTATTGTAATCATCTATTATAGAATGCACATCGTTAGAGGCACCACTTAATTATTCTCTATTTGATGCGTAATTTCAATATGCACGAAATATGTGCTATTATTTCTAATCGCTCGCAGCTGCATTCTCCGAAAACAAAGGGAGACCAACTAACGAGTCATCTAGTATTTTTAAAATCACCTGACCATTCTTGCATCGACTTGAAAGAAGCAACTTGGATTGCACAATGCTGCACGAAAAAAAATGTGAATTTGATAACAATAAAAATGTGCAGTTTTAAATCAAATCAAATATTTTTGTCATAAATATATATATACATATCTAAGATGTATCATAATAATGATAAATCATAAAATAAATATTACATTATGCGTTAATTGTCTACATTTTAATGGTCACAAATAAATTTTTCCGATGAAGAGTGAAGTGGGCCTTATATTGTTGTTCTGGTTTTAAAACTTTTGTTCTAAGTTGTTCTACGCGGTTATAAATATGTTCTAAATCGACAACTTTGTAAGTTATGTATTTTGTTTATGAAAAAATGGCCAAAAACATCTTTTCCAAAATTTTTATTTTTTCAATATCTCTTAAAGTTTTTGACCAATGAAACTAATACTTTGGAACAATGTTTAGAACAACCTGGAACAACCTTGAAAAGTTTGATTTTCGAAAAATAGGGTGCCAGGTCAAAAAATTGTTTTTTTTCATTTCCCGCGAAAATTTTTATCATTTAAATTTGATCTTCTGGAACAATTTAGAACAAGTCTAGAACAACCTGGAACAACTTTTAAAATTTCAAATTTTCAAAAATGGGATGCTAACTTCACGCAGGTAATAGTAGATATCTTATCGGTGCCAGATAGCGAAAAGGATATAGCGTCATGTATGTAACGTCAATAGCGTCAATAGCGTCAATCGAGCGATTTAACAGTTTAGATAAATCCAACTTCTAGAGGCAGACGCTAATCGTAAGCGTCAAATCGAAACTATGTGACCACGTTGACGCTGCTTTCCAGCGTATTATGAAATGGCACCTTAATTTGAAACAATCTTGTTAATTCAACAAGTAACGAAGCACAGTTATGAAACAAATACGTATGCTTGTTTTATTAAAACTGTTATACATATAACAAGATTATATATTTCCAATTAGACTTAACGCTATTAATACATATTTTTTTCCATGTGCGATTCAATAACAAATATTCCAATTACTTTTCGAAAATTGCTCATATTTCAATAAAAAGTATTCCAATTACTTTTCTAAGGCTGCTTACGTCTCCCCTATGTATAACAAAAATGGTTATGAAATAAATTGCGCAAGGACATTATGATCTCGTAGCTTTGTTATATTGCCCAACAAACCCGGAAAGCTTGATCAGGAGCAGAACGTACGAACGCATAACGCTCGAAATGATATACCGAGCGAACGACGCGGAAAAAATAATCTCGCACGGAGAAAAGAACTAATTACACAACGTTAACGTGTCGCAACACTATGATACGGTCGATGATCAAGTGGATGCGCTCGGCACTAGGTATTTCGACCACGACGACTCATCGCATCGCCACCCACATGTAAAGTACAGACATCATTCACGAATATTTTAAACACACCGAGAGTATAGATCAGAGGTGGCCAAACTTAGAAGCACCAAGATCTACTTTCAGCTTTCTCACCCCATCGCTATCTACTGTTGCCTATCGCAGCGATCTAAGTTTATATGTGAAATAAGCATGTTTATTTTATTTTGTATGTTTGTGTTGCGATTGGACATAAAAGAGCAATAATTAAATTAATTATGGTTACATTGCAATTACAACTGTTGTATTGCAGTGAATTTTTACCATTATCGTTACCGACCATTATCGTCGACCGGTCGATCGCGATCGATCGTATCTCTGGTACACGGAAAGAATGGTTTTGCTGAAATATTAAAAAATTTGGCCAGATACAGATCTGAAAAATAATTATGTTGGATCATCAAAATAATTATGTAGGACACTCCAATGATAATGCTGCAAAAAGTTTTGATATTCTAGCAACTATTTTAGGCGTCCTACATAATTATTTTGATGATCCAACAAAATTATTTTTCAGATCTGTATCTGGCCAAATTTTTTAATATTTCAGCAAAACCGTTCTTTCCGTGTATAGATATTTAAAAATATCCATCTTCAACTGTGCGGTATCACCGCGACTATTCTTCGTTATTCCTCGATGGATTCTAAATGGTTTCGGGAAAATCTGTCGACAGCATCCCTGACGGACTCACGTAACCGACGCCGAAACGACGTCGGCAATTATCGCGACAGATTTATTATGAATTTGTCTGACGCGCGTCGTCCGGAAAATAAGATAGCCATTGACGCGACGCGAATAATGCACGCGGGGGGGGGGTCGATGTCTCGTTTCTAGGACGTGCCTGTGCGCGCGGGATTCTGCTACCGACGGCCAGATACGCGACATCGTTGGACGCCATGTTCTTGGTAATTGGTTATCGGATCGGATGGCACGATCGCGGCGGCGGCGGCGGTTTCGAGCGGATGTACATAACGGTCCGAAGTCGTGCCGATATGACCGGGCCGTTCGTCAGAGGTACGAACATAATCGCGACACGTTGTCGACGCGCGCGTAATACGGCTCAAATTACATATGCTGCCGAACGCGATAATCGTGCTCTCAACAAATAACGGGCCCCGAACTTCGCTCGCCCGTACGCGGACGCAGTGGATTTTCGTCAATTGAGTCGATGAAATCGTATAGATAATCATTACGAGCTAAATTCCTCGAAATTAATTGGAAGAATCTTTAAGTAGAAAAAATAACAATATATTATCTATGTGTAGCACGAAACGGTGAAATTAGTCCATTTAATATACTTTGATTATGATGTTACACACGAAATGCATGCCATTACAAAACTAAGCATGGAAAATGAATTTTCTTCGACAATTTAATTTACTTTCACTAAATTAAATTTACTTTAACTTAACTTAATTTAATTAATGTATTGCGTACAAGATTTATGTACAAGATTTACAAGGAAAAGAAGAAAGAAAAGGAAATTGTATGCGCAAATACGCAAATACGTAAGATGCCAGCAAGATTGCTGTTACAATAGGTCTGTTCGTTTTAGCTGAACTTCTTGCACACAGTTCATCTTTTCTCTTTTTCTCTCCAACGTGAAAAGAAAAAGAGGAAAGATGAATCGTGCAGGAAGTTCAGCTAAAACAAACAGACCTAATGTCTATCACAGATAGAAAGATAAAAAGATAATAGATGAATCTAAGAGAGAATGAGCACGTAACATATATTATACGTGAATAAAATAAATAGATCGAATGAATAGATATAATAGGAAAGTAAGCTTTTCCGGCGGGAAAACTGTCTGAGAGCTGTGTCGTAAGTGCGAGCTATTAATCATACGTGCGATTTTCCGTCATCGTTTCAATATGTTAGTGGCGCAACCACACACACAGCAGGCGACTGACTACGCAAACTTTTCGTCGCGGATCCAAAGTAATTTGTACGCGTACGTGTACGTGTTGCGCGTACTTTCATCTACTCTTCGATGTAGCAAAGAAGAAAAAAAAAAGAATCGACGAGGCGAATGCGCTCGCGCGTCGCGCATATGTGCACCGGAGTGAAATCTTCGTGACTATCCTGCCGAAGAAACATAACACGCGTTCTACTCACTCGAGGAATACTCGTCAGACTCGTATCTACAACAATCAACTTTCTTCGATCAAGCGTATTGATCGCGTGTTGAAACGAAATCCCTAACATTCTACTTAAAACCGAAGAATTTCAATAATTCCCAACTAGGCTTTTAACAGAATCGGAATTTGCTAATTCATTTGGATATCCAAATATAAGGAATATAAAAAATATATAAAAGAATCTTTTATGCACAGAAAGAACGGTTTTGCTGAAATATCTAAAAATTTGGCCAGATGCAGATCTGAAAATACTTTTGTTAGACCATCAAAACTATGTAGGACACTCAAACATGATGATAATGCTGTAAAAAGTTTTGATATTCTAGCAACTATTTTGGGTGTCCTACATAATTATTTTGATGACCCAACAAAATTATTTTCAGATCTGTATCTGGCCAAATTTTTTAATATTTCAACAAAACCATTCTTTCCGCGTATGTATAACAGATATATGAAATTTATATATAATTTAAATCAATTTTGGTATATTGTGTCTTGCAATCAATTTTTGGTGATCCGAATAGTGTTCGAATCTGAATTCGCGGATTCAACTCTTCGGACATTAAGATTCGGATTGCCAGAATACCTCGATTCAAATCTGAGTAATTGGATAATAATAATTTCGAATAAGAGTCGTTTATTATTATT
>NJRQ01000150.1:393918-413434 GCA_003063805.1 Aphaenogaster ashmeadi
ATAATGTGATTATGTTATTTGAATATTTTGTGTTAAATTGATATTCAACATTTCTTAGTATTAAAACTGTTAATTTAACATATTATAAATGTTAATTTTACTGAAAAAATATGCTTCCATAATTTGTTTCCGAATTGTGTCAAAGTGTTACATTTTTTGTGTTAAATTTTACATAATATTTGTGTTACTTTCTAACATATTCATCTTATGTTGAATTAACATAAAAATTTGGATGGACCGTTTGGAACACGTGAAATGTGTTAAATTTTACACAAATTTTCCAACTGTGTACTTATCGGAATCGGATTTGCATAATCACAGTTTCGTAATTGTTTCAACGGGAAGATTACAATACATTGTAATATATGGTATTACCACATTGGTATTACTATATATCCAAAAAGATTGTTTCAAAAGCAATTTCACCCAATAGCTTTCCGAATAATTTTTTTTACATTTCTTAATGCGTGTATCTGTATCGAGAACCACTCGTTTAATTTAAACAAAATCGATAATTGTCCGAATTATATTTTGCTTTTAATTCGCTCTATATTTTTATTCCAGTCTTTAGAAGGAAGACGATGCTTTACGGCTTTCCCGTGATACAGGAGAAGCCAGTCGCATAAACTAAATTTCTGACATTATCTACACAGTAGAAAACATTTTGTACTTGTGTTAAAACCGGTCCTTGTAAAAATTTTTGTGTTGAATTCTTAACATATCAGAGTGTTAATTTAACATAATGTGATTATGTTATTTGAATATTTTGTGTTAAATTGATATTCAACATTTCTTAGTATTAAAACTGTTAATTTAACATATTATAAATGTTAAAACATGTTTATCTTATGTTGAATTAACATAAAAATTTGGATGGACCGTTTTGAACACGTGAAATGTGTTAAATTTAATACAAATTTTCCAACTTTGCATAATCACGGTTTCGTAATTGTTTCAACGGGAAAATTACAATATATTGTAATATATGGTATTACCATTGGTATTACTATATATCCAAAAAGATTGTTTCAAGAGCAATTTCACCCAATAGCTTTCCGAATAATTTTTTTATATTTCTTAATGCGTGTATCTGTATCGAGGACCGCTCGTTTAATTTAAACAAAATCGATAATTATCCAAATTATATTTTACATTCAATTCGCTCTTTTTACTCCGGTCGTCTTTTGAAAGAAAATGATGCTTTACGGCTTTCCCGTGACACAGGGGAAGCCAATCGCGTAAACTAAATTTCTGGCACTATTATCTACTTCCAGTCCCCGACGTTCCAACCCCGTTCCAGGTTTGTTCGCGAAGGAAGAAGGGTAGGGCGAGCCCTCTTATCCGCCGTCGCTGCGGCGGGTGTCGGTGGCGCGACTGTGAAGCGAAGGCAATTATCGTAGCGAAACTTGAACGTGGCAACGCGCTGCCGAGGACGACGGGGCTTTCGGCTTCGATGTGTGGGAGTGAGTGTTTGGCGTCTGATACGACGGGTCAGGTCCCCGGGGATTCTCAGGGACTCAAACGGGACTATCCCGCCGCCTCACTCTCATCACAGTTAATTACCAGTCCTCGGCCTCGCTCGAGTCGGTCTCTCTCTTTCCCACTGCGTTTACCTTAGTCCCTTAGTCCTCCTCGAACCCATATCGCTTCCGCCGAGCGATCCACCCTCAATAATCCACGACCGTACCGTTTCCTACTGTTCTGGAATCTTTTTTCCAGCCGAAGTAATTTTCGCGAAACACGCGGACGATTAATTATTAAACCGCATCGCGGCGATAAGGAACCAATCGTTATCTTCTTCTTTTTGTAAATAATTTTATGCACACTAAATTTACAAGAAATTATTCTTAAGCCTACTTTACACGATCTATATAATTTGCGACAGAATTTTATTTATAAGTTTATGTATCAAATTATAATTATAATTAAATATTAATAGTAGAAAGGCTCTCGGATATAAAATCAAGACAATATTTAAAAAAGCCAATATGAGCCAACGCCGTTGTTGGGGCGAAACAACTTATTTATTAAAGTACAATTACAAATATACAAGTAACGTATTTTACATTAGTTTACGTTACTTGTATATTTGTAATTGTACTTTAATAAATAAGTTGTTTCGCCCCAACAACGACGTTGGCTCACATTGGCTTTTTTTATATTGTCTTGATAAATATAATTGATGAGAAAAAATTCTTGTATTACACGAACCATAATTTGATTTATAATTATGTATAGAATATTCAATTGTTTCTTTCATTGACATGGTTAGAATGAGGCCCGTTTGCCTATCCGATTGGACACGACTATTTACAACGCTTAGAGATCTTCATTACACCAGATACAATTAACCAATCACGGGTATTTATGTACTGCGCATATTTGATGTGTCTTTTCTATTTAAAATAGAGCATTATAGTTATAATTCTGATTGTTCACATATTTTCTGTATTACACGATACATAAAATTATAAATAAAATTCTGTACACTGAAAAAAATGCTGTTGCTTCAATTAAAGTGTATCGTCACGGGCTGCCACAAACATAAATAGTTCATTCAATTGTATTATGATTTAACCAAATATCTGCATTATTCTTTTTAATAATCTAAATATTTGGTCCAATCACATAATACAATTGAATAAACTATTTATGTTTGTGGCAGCCCGTGACGTACACTTTAATTGAAGCAACAGCATTTTTTTCTGTGTATCGAATTCTGTCGCGAATTATAGATCGTGTAAAGTGGATTTTAAAATATATTTTAAACATTACTTTTCTATCATTACGAATATACATATATCGCCTTTGAAATAATTCATCTATCTTGTATCAGTACTGCTACAATCCCTCTCGAATCATAATAAAAGTTTCTATCCAATTATTATTAGACTTTCCCTGCATTAAGTGCACTCGGGAGATATACATCTTACACGAGGCACGTTCCTTAACGCGATGAAAAGTACCGTACGGATATCTGAGCGGTTTTTCGTACGGTTAATGGATTCGATTCGTGCAGGGTGTCAGGCATGGCGGGACAAAAATGTAGATTCGTACACATTTCAGCGGTGTCACACGTATAGACATTTTAAGAGTTACGTGCAATCAATAGGCGACAGGGAAACCCCCGTGGGAATCCAAGCGAGCGAATCGTAGCGGGATTGAACGCTTGAAATGGAATAATATCCAATAATCTGGCAGCCGAGAGAACGGGATAAAAAGGGACGTTTTATCGGGGCATCGCAGCATCCAACCAAGCGGTATCCGACCATTTCCGCCAAGCTCCCGGAGCCATTTCGCCCCGTTCCTCGGCTAGCCGGCAAAATTAATTATTGATTTCGGATACGCGCATTCAGTCGCGGCGGGCAGCTTTTAATCGAAAACGAGCCATCCGTCGCACACCCATTTCCGACCGCTACGAATTTAACAACAGATCGATCTGGAAATGCCCGTTGTGTTGCGCTATTACTGCCGCTCGTGGCAAAAAAAAAACCTCCGACTATTCCCGGTTATACGTTTCGATTCTTTTTACGATAATTTTCAAGGTACTCGACACATATATCAGATAGAAATAAAATATTTCATTAGAAATTTTAGTTTCAATAAATTAAAACTACATAAATAATAAATCAAATAATTCAATCACAGTGCAACTATATATATACTATATATGTTGAATTGAATATTAATTTGTTAATACATTAATGTATGACTTCTCAAATTAAAATTCATTAATACACATTAATGTATATGATATCTTAAATGAAAGTTTATTTTATATTTATCTAAATACTATCGAATATTCAGATTGGCAAAATAGCAAAATAGGAAATTGGAACAATATATGAAAATACATACAGGACTGGAAAGGTAAGGAACGTAGGAGCATCTGGAGGAAGGCATCCAGATTGCCTTCTTAATTGACTGTTTACCCATTAAGGGAAGTAGAGGGCTGGGACAGAGGGCTTGGCAAGACGTTACCGGCTGTTGGTCTTGGGATATTTTCTTCCGACGTGACGTTGAAGTCTATTAGCTAAATGAAATAAATCGGAAATATTTATATTTTATATATGTGTGATATACAGTTGTTCTACTTCTTGCGCATTATTTTTCAACAACAGATTCTTTGATTAATACAGAAGACATTTCTTTAGTAGAAATGTCGATACATGTACAGTTTATGTGCAAAATAATAGCACCGGCTTAAAAAAGGAATCCCAAATTTTTACGTTTCCTCCACCATGCTTAACTGTTTTGGCTGTATATCTAGGATTAAATTCTGACACTTTTATAGTCATATAAAAATAAAGAAAATATATAATATACACAGAGAGAGAGAGAAATATTTTAAATATTTGAAATATGTGTGATGAAATATAGGTGCTATTATTTTGCACATAACTGTATATACATACGTATGTATGTATGAACACATATATTTCAATAAAATTTTATCTTATACTAAAATTTTATTTTTTATTTTTTAAGGGAAGCATATTAGAGGAATAGAACATGAAAGGGTATGAATCCACTCCATGCTTTCTTTTGTTTTAATATTTTCTTTCTCTAAAGACGATAAATGAAAATATTAAATATACAGAAGTATTTGCTCCGTGTGTAAAGTGGAGATATAATTTACATTATTTCCATTAAGAAATTTGTTTTTTCTCCCCGAACTAGCATTGTGAAACCGTTCGTTATAACTTGTACGTGCGTATTCAGCTTTTAAGCAATATCTTTGATCACCTCTTGTAATTCCGCCTTGCAAAACATGTGAAACAATTGTCCGGGCGTCATTGTCATCACTTCGATGTTGGTATCGTTGAGTTTTTCTTCCATTACTTGCTTCAATATTGTAAGCGCAGATTTCAACGCTTCTTTGAGCGTCATGGACTGCAACAATGATATTCATTTAATACATAATGTCAAACGTGGTTTAACTTAACTCAATAATAAGACAGATTACCTTATGATATACTTCTTGAAGATTTTGTTGCGCTCCTTCGCTACCAGATCCTATAGCTTTTGCATCAAATTGAACAAAAGTACCAGACGGATCCATGTGATACAGCTGTGGACCTTTTTCATCGATTCCGGCAAATAACATTGCTACACCAAACGGTCTAGACATGGCAGTGCCATCGTCGTCGCTGTCTCCAAACTGTATAGCTAAATTAGATACAGCCTGAGCAGTCGACTCCACTGTCATTCTTTCGTTGTAGACAAACCAATGATTCTGGCATTCGACTCGAGCTCTATCGATCATTGTCCGTGAATCGGCCATCAAACCAGACGCCGCACATCCTATATGTCTATCGATTTCTACAATTTTTTCTACAGTCGTCGGTTCCATTAAAGAAGAAGTAATACGTTTCTCCACTGCCAAAACGACTCCTTCCGACGTTGCGATTCCAATGGCAGTAGAGCCGAGCTTTATAGCTTCTATGGCATACTCGACTTGAAATAATCTTCCCTCTGGTGAAAAGGTGTTTACACCACGATCGTATTCTGAACGCGTTAGAAACATCCTAAAAATAAAAAATTCACAAGTTAGATATAAATGATATTATACACTTGATACACTTCATTATTTTATATTACGTTCAATTATATATATATATATATATATATATATATATATATATATATGTTTCAAATTTTGAATTGTCAAGAAGTCAGACTACAAATCAAATGTTTAAGGGGCTCCGCACAATAAAAGGAATAAGGAACAGAGAACAGAGGGAACAGGCATAGTATGTACTGCGACACAATGCACGTAGCATACAAAATACAGAATAAAATTTCATCACTGTTCTTCAGCGCTATTCTTCTGTGCTTCCTGTGTTAATAAATTATGTTTTATATGTTAATATTGAACTGTTCTCTAATCTGTGTTCCCTGTTCCTTATTTCTTTTACTGTGCGGAGCCCCTAATGTCCTATAACGTCCTATAGAAACCAAGTTTGAGGTTAAACGCTATTAAAAATGACACAAAAGCTTCAATAAAGTTATGAAACAAGAACATCTATTATTATATGCAATTATAATGCGCAATAGAATGTTAATATTGAACTGTTCTCTAATCTCTGTTCCCTGTTCCTTATTCCTTTTACAGTGCGGAGCTCCTAATGTCCTACAACGTCCTATAGAAACCAAGTTTGAGGTTAAATGCTACTAAAAATGACACGAAAGCTTCAATAAAGTTATGAAACAAGAACATCTATTATTATATGCAATTATAATGCGCGATAGAACGTTCGAGTATCAATAGAAACGGATAAAAGCTTCAACTGACAGAATAACAAACCGAGTAGGTCAGTTAACCAAGAATGACATAGCAAAACGAAACGGAGTATTCCGCGAATGAAACTCAAGTATGATGACAAAAAAGACGTTTAACGTAATGCATTTTCAAAGATGTAAGCTTAGTGAGTTATAACTTACCTCAAACGCTTTGTTTTTACTAAAAGTAGGCGTAAAAGTACGAAATGCCAACTTGTCACAAACGCCAGTCACGGAGAGTCGCGAAGAAATGAAGCAGCAGTAACGTAACGTTAGGGCGCATTTCTATCGCGACTTATTGGCCGCATTCAACAGAACGCTTTTATTTTGCAGTTGTTGGAAGTTTTCTTTGCTGAGATTGGACTATTCCTTTAGATCTAAAGGAATGGTCCAATCGTCTTCTTCAGCGACGAAAACTTCTCCAATAGCTGCAAAGTAAACGTTCTGCTGAACGCGGCTAACGATTGGTTAGTGCTGCAAGCACAGATCAGCCATGTTCAACAACTGTCCATTCACGTTTTCTGCAGTGTTCTGTTGTCAAGTGTGTTCTGTTGCAGTGTCTGTTGAATTGTCAATTGACACGTGCTTGTCAGAGAAGCTTCGCCCGAACAATGAACGAATAAACAGCGGCTATTTTGTTAAAAATGACGACACATATTAATTCGCAGAAGTTAAAAACGATTATAAATGAGAAAGATTGGAACCAGTTACTGCAAAATGTCAAACCGAAGCATTTTGCCAGGCAGGAATCAGAGTATGTATGAAACAATAATGTTTGCCGACTGTCAATTGACAAATAATTGTATAAAACCATTATTATACACGTTTCAGGACAATGCCTGATGCAAATATCTTAGCACAGATGTGTCAGCTGCTTGTAAGTGAAATCATTCCGGATACGGTTAAAAGCTTATGCCTGAAATGTTTGGGGAACTCTTGTCTTGACAGTTATAAATACAAGCAACATACAACAGAAAGCGTAGAATCTGTTAAATACAGCCAGAACTTGTATAACGAGCTAGTTGAGAGTGATTTATGCGAGCAAGGAAAGAACTGTGACTATCCACACAATTCTCATTTTCCTTATGACGGAGTCATAGAATGGACTATAGATTATGTTAAGACTCGTGGCAAATCCACAGACTGCTTGACTGACATTGAATTGGATATTCTTAGGCTCAGCATTCAATTTTTATGTAATTTATTTACGTATGCATGTCCAAATGTAATGTCTGCAGACAGTGATATTCTAAGATGTTTAAATTGTGATAATTTAAAGCAAGCTATCCTGTAAGTTTATATATAATTACATACAAATATTTAGTACTTGTTATAATCCTTTTTATATTATTTGTTAAAACTTGTTTTAATTATTTTTAGGAGCAGCATGCAGTCTGATCACAAATTCCTTGCTAATGCAGCTTGCATATATGTGCACAATGCATTGAAAAAATTAGGTCGCAGTTATTTCACAATGAATGAGAAAGATTTATATTTACAATTACTAAACCCTATCAAAGAAGATTTTACACCTGCGAAAGATGCACTGTTACTCCTGTTACATCGACCAAATGTATTTGAAGAGATATATAATAGTGTAACTATGAACGAAAAGTTAGATTTACTTGAAATTATTTATAATGAAATCTGGGAGTCTTGGCAATCCGATCTTAATACACTGCTCACAAAGGATCAGGTTGAATTTCTAGCCCTAACATTTTGCAAAAAGAGTGATCTCATTTTAAAGACCGTGGACACATACGTGAATAGCATAGATCCTACAGAAGTTCTCCTTATTCTTAATATTCTGGGACTTCTTACTACGCAATACAAGATTTCAGAGAATGCCAGGTGTTTGCTTATTAACTGTAAATGTAAGTACATCAATTTCCAGTGTAATCTCGTTGGATGTAAAAATAATGTAATTGTGTTTTTTATATTTACAGATGTTTTGATGTCCTTACATATGATGGGAAAGGAAGCAGATAATTATTTTACTCCAATAACAAATTTAAGTAAAGTGGCACCTAATGCCCAAGGGAGAGCTATTAATGTATGCTCAAAAACGAGTGATACCGAAACCTCCAAAGCAGTAGCAAAAAAGTGCGAACCACAGGAACATCCTGCATATGGCTTTAAAGCGAATCTAATACGAGTCATTGCAAATATGGTACATAAGAACAAAACGTGTCAAGATCTGGTAAGTGCAATTACTTGAAAAAATTTATATACTGAATATATTTATACATAAAAGAGGTAAATGTAAAATTTACAAAATTTATCTGGCGTCGATAAGGAGCATTCCTTACCGATCTTAAGCGGTTGATTCAAGGTATCGGCATATCGTTATAGCGCGCCTCGTAATGGCCGCGAGAAGAATTAGGATGTCAAGTTTTGAGTATGTGACAATCGGTAAATATGTAATAAAAATATATTAAAAAGTAGAAAAAGAGAATATAGCAAAGATACGCGCACATAGATGTCCAATTATTATTATTACTATTTCACATGATAAATTCTTTTATATTATTATTTTATACATTTATACACATTCGTAATGATACTCTCGATTTTTTTTACTATTTATGATATATACGCGCTCAGCGCATTTTCTTTCTAACTTTCCAATTTATCTAAAACAATTAACGTTTACATAAATAAATAATGCATTATAAGCTTGAGAGAAACGCAAGTATTTTAGTCCTACATTCAGCTCTATGCGTTGCGAAACCACTCGAGGTATCTTAAGCTTCACACGAAGAAAAAGAATAGCCGCAGCGCTTGTTGCTGCCGAGTTCCGGCCACACAGAACGCGTTGTTCCGTACTCAAGGGATTAAAATTATACCCCGTGAATGATGATAGGTTATTTTCAAGCGTAGAGAACCTCGACAGTTGCAAAATATAAATTTGGCTTTTGTGCTGCGCGCCATGGTTGTGGCGCGCTATGCATGTACGGTAAATCGATATTTCTCTCCCGCTGATTACATCTCGCGTGCGGGATGATACGGAATACGCGAACAAAAGATACGCAATAGCACGCGGCCCTGTCGCGTCAGACAAAGCGAAATTAAGTGTTCCATCTGACTGAGAGATGCAGCGAGACGATCGAAATCTGATCTTACACGTTGCGAATTTGCAACGGATCTGCGAGATGACAAATTTCGCGTCGTATGCGTATTGACAGATAAATTAGTTATGATGAATCAGAGCGGAAACACGTGCCTGCGGGCGGAATATTAATTCAGGCTCCTAGTAGTCCTAGTATCAAGGATGACATGTACAATCGCCGTAGTCACGATAGTAGGACGTAGATCATGTTTTGCTGATCGTCAATTATAACAAATCCGTTGTTAGTAGAAATATTTACATAAATTTTAAGGAGGTTCTCACGTTACTTATTGTTAGTCAATAAACAGTTTATTCTTAAAATTATGATAAGATGTGTGTGTGTGATAAAAATAATAATATAGAAACATTATCAACAATATTTAATTCGCTAATGTCATTATGCATAATCATTATTAAATTTATGTTATTAAATATTTTAAAAATAGCAAAATAAAAGTTATAAGACGCTCACTTGGTCTAACAATAAGTACTAATAGTAAATAATGAAATATAAATATGACATTTATTTACTATTATATCTTAAAAATGCTAAATTAAATGTAATCTGAATTAAAAATGTATAAATCAACATTTTTCATCATATTTATCATATTTTTAATGATTACATCAAGCGTACATCGCTTTATAGTTCGTGTGAAAAAGAGACCAATGGTCAGTTCATTTGAGATACGTGTCTTGCTTATTATTGGGAGCTTTCCAACAAGAGACACGTGTTACACAAAAAGCATCTCATTGGCTACATCTTAGATGATGTTTTAGATAATATGTAGCCAATGAGATGCCTTTGTGTAACACAGTGTCTCTTGTTGGAAAGCTCCCATTATAAATTTCTCTTAAACTGTACACTAATTTAGATGAAACTTTACCAGAACAAACTTAAATGTTTACTTTGTAATTATAAACGATTTTCAAGTTTCTGTCTTATATACAAATATCTCAAATTAAGAGAAAATATCTACGGCATAAGGTTTTGCATATATCTACTTGTAATGTAAAATTCTATTCTATTCCATTTAAAATCAAATATCTTCAAAACGTTAAAAGTCAATGTGTGTGAAATTTTTTCTAGATACTGTTGATATAATTAACTTTCGTATCATATATGTATTATAGGCTTGTCTTATATTTCATCAAACGCGAGAACCTCCTTAATTTTGTTCGTGTGAACAAAAGTATACTTCGTGAGCCTCTTCGAAATATTTTAAATAAAAACATAACGATATGATATATGTGATTCCAGTTTCGCGAAATAGATGGAATTCCATTGCTTCTGGATTGTTGTAACATAGACGCGAGGAATCCGCGTAAGTGTAGTAATTTTATTTCCCTTTTTGCTATACGTTCGCTTCATTGACAATTTCTACACAGTTATCATACAATGGACCATTCTCGCTTTGAGAAATCTGTGCGAGGGAAATCCTGAGAATCAAGAAGTTATTAAAAACTGCGAAAAAACGGGCGTGCCAAACAATCCTGCGTTGCAAGAGATGGGACTGACCCTGCACGAGGACGCGGATGGGAAATCGATTCGTATCGCTCCTTTGCGTCGCAATTAGGAGGATTTACCGTTTTCTGAGACGCGAGATTGCTCTCGGCGATTAATCAATTCGATAATTATCAAACTATTACTTGTTTTTACTGATTATATCTGCGATAAGATACAATGATTATCTCGGTATGCATAAATAATTATTATTCCAATTAGTTCTCGAATGAAATGTATCCTGCTGTATCACACTCGTTAAAAAATGACGCCGCAATTACAAACGATTTGTACCATTAGACGAAATACGACGTGGTGTAGCATAGAGAGATATTTTATCTGCATTCATGGCCGAGTGATTTACGATACAATAAAAGCTGCCGTGAGAGTTCACGGTCTATTAGTAATTGCTAATGTAAGTATACAACCGCTATCGCTGATCATTCAATTGCAACGCGAAATGGATTTTGTTTTCTTTAAATAACGTGCCCTCGTCAAGAATTCATTAATGCGCACGAGAATGATAATAACTTTCAGGCGGATTGTTCTGCGGATTAATAAATAAATAAATTCGCAGTAAATAAACGTCTCTATCCACATTTTTCCGCCCTCTCACTCAAATTGCTCAACACGGAGACGCGGAGATTCCCGTTTAAGAATTGTAGAACCTCCAATTATGCTGTCGAGGGGGACGCGGTGTTTTAATAAATAATTTCTCTATTAATTAATTGCGCGTGTCTTAATTCCCCGCCTTGTCCCCGCGATTCCCCGTTTTAAGACGATAATTCCTCACGTCCGCGGCTGTTTCTCATCGCGAACAGTTTTACGATGAGGAACGGCGACGTCGTCCCGCGCGTAATAGGTGTTTATTAATGTCATCCGCGAGGCGCGGGCAAGCGAGAGGATCCGCGTGGTGGGTGAGAAATCCGCCTGCGCGTACCAACTTGTGCGTTAATTATACCGGAAGTTTCGAAATACACACGGAGAGACAGTTACGTTTTCCTTTCTAATGGAATTCTGCGGGGACGGTAACGGCGCGGTCTCCTGCGGTCTCACCGGCTCACCGGGATCGGCTATAATGTAATATATCGGTAAATAAATAATATTAGATAATTATCTCGAAGGGCATGTACTGTGTGGGTTCTATTTAACCGTGATACGCGACGGCATGCGCGTCTGAAGGATTTACGAAATGTAATAATAGGTTTCCGGACGTAATATGCGATCTAATCGAGCGTGACCAATCGCTGATTTATGGCGCGGTTCTGCAGTGAAGAATAAGATTACGGATAGATTGTGGCGTATAAACAAGAGTCTACTTTTATCCCATAAATATATATGATCGAGTGACAATCGCCGCGCAAATATGCACGTTGCAATAATCATTTCTTCTCTTTGCTGATTCCCGCTGCAACAAAGAACGATAGAAGGTATGCACGATAGATTTACACAGTGCGGTCCATAAGTTCTGAGACTGATTTTTTTACGACCGTACTAATGGCGCCATGTAGTCATTTCCGTCTAAACTATGTTTCCATAACCTTCGTCTAAGTGTACGAATAATTTGTATTTTCAACGGTTACCTGAGTACGTTACGTTTTGTGAAACGTGTTTTTTGAGTACGTCATGGATTCGAAAGAAGAGCAGAAGGTATCAAGGTAAATGTAGAATATTACAAAGATATAATGGATCGTCTTATTAAGCGGATACAATGTGTTCGTCCTTCTGCATTTGCAAGATTTTTTCATTTTGCACGACAACGCGCCAGCTCGACAGTAATTGTACGACAATTTTTGGCTCAAAAACAAGTCGTAACATTAAATCACCCACCCTACTCACCTGACTTGTCACTCTCCCAGACTATTTTTTATTCCCAAAATTGAAATTACAATTAAAGACCAAAGATTCGACGACATTTTTGAAATTGGAACTGCTGTAACCAACCAACTGAAGACTATTACAAAAAAAGGAGTTTTCAACGGCGATGCAACGATTGGAATCGAGAGCTCAACAGTGTATGGACTGTAATTGAGTCTAATTTGAATTTTAAAAAAATTAAAATGGTCTGATATCTGGTGAGTTTTTTATTTTATACGAACCTTGTCTCAAAACTTATGGACCGCACTGTGTATATCGCGTGAGTTTATACTTTCGAAATGTTTCTGCAACAGCCGGCACCTCCGATAAAGTATCTCAAGTTCGCACGTTTCGCGCATGAAAGTAGACGGGTATTACTGTACGCGTCCCGCGTACGAACGTTCCGTAAATTGCTTTTGATTTAAATATCGGCCCGTCTCGCGGCACGATCAATCTTGGACGTGCGTAATGGCGAGCAGTTAACGCATCAATTTATCAGTTAATTACATACGCGGTTAATTGCCACGAGTGATTATTTCCGCGCAGGAGAAGCGCACACCTCGATAGCTCGCGCACGCGGGCGAGACGGAGTTCGAGGAAGCGAGATGAAATTCCTGCCGCGTGAGCCACTTTGATCGTGCGGTCAATGTATCGATAGAAGTGGGTCCCTGTGATCTTCTTGAGAAGAATATAGGCATCTAGAAGCCGAGACCAAAACACAGCACAGAAGAAGACGCTAAAAATACGGAGGTTCGCGACTATAATGAATATTATCATCGATCTTCGTAATTCTTATTCAAATTCTATTGATCTACTTAAATTTTTATTTCTATTCTTAATCTCCTTCTCAATCTGCATTCTATTTTAATGGCGTATACAGGATGAAATGTTATTTTAATTGCACTCGCAACGACACTTTTATTTTCATTCACCGTTGAAATAAAATAGGACTGAGGAGGGGGTTAAGATTAAAGAGTTTGATTCTGCGCTAAAAATAGGAAGGTTTAATCGTACATGAGAAAATTTCATCATTTCACTTTTTTGTGATTATAAACTTCGCAACGAGACCAGATCCGGCTACGAACGGACCGCCTACTTGTAAGAACCGATCGGAGTAATTAATTGAATTCAATGCAATACTGCGTCCCGTGAAAGAAATATCTTCCAGCGCGTTGAGGATTTCGTCGATCCGCCAACCTTATTAATATTCATAGACGCTGACGAGGGGAAGCGTAAAAAGCGCTTGGTCGTGCGTGAGATCGCTCAGGTGCGTAAATTCTGATCGGCTCCTTGATAATCAACTCGTTGACGCAATAAATTCCGGCGAAAGATATAGTCGAATAGAAAGAGAGGAAGGAACTCAGAGCGGGGCATGGCCCAACTCTGGATAATGTCTTCTATTTGTTTCCAATTATTACTTCTATTTCGAGTTATATGAATCGTTTATCATAATTTTCGATTAAAGAAGTATATATGTGTACAGGCGTGGATTCGTGCCAGGGGAAATTCTCTCCCCCTATTACAATCTCAGAAATGCTAAGAAATTTTTGTGGTTAACATTTGGCTGAAGAGAATTTATATGTAACCTTTAAAATTACTTTAAATAATTGGAGGGGGGAGAATATAATAGATGCTTTAGCATTTATTAATATTAAATTTGTTACACGTAGAGGACCACAATCCGTATGGTCGATACGTAGTATTTAATAGAATACCATCTCTTGCCAGTTAGGTCGACTTACAATTTATTATATATATATACATATCTTTAAAATTACTATGTAAATAATATGTATATGTATATATGCATACTGTAAATATTATACGCTGTATAAAGTATAAAATTAAAGCGGGTTTCCTGTTTGTATATTTTATCTAACTTAAGAATATAGAACTAATCTTATACTTATTGTTATAGAGCTATTATATTTATTAGAGTTATTATGCTTATTGTTTCGGTCTCTTATGGCCCTCTATATGTTAGATATTTTATTTAAAAAAATAAAATTAAGACAAGCTTCTTTCACAATTTATTCTCTCTAACAGTAAATAACATCCAATAATCTGCTTCCTCTTCAGTTTTAATTAAAAAGTCAATTTTCTCTATTCTAACATTTTTTATTTTAAATTGTTCTCTATTTAAATTGATTTTTCTAAATTAAGATTACTTTTTAACTGTTTAACCAATGTTTGTGAATCTGCACTACTAGAATAAAAGTGGAGACTGAGGAAAAATTTGAGAAAAGGCTTGATTTCTTATGCTAATGATCTTATACAGGATAATGTAAGAAATCGAATGTGTAGCTTGTCTCGATTCTTTACTTTCAGCATTCACCCTTCTCTCATATGAAGTCTTATGTAAATTTAAGGCAGAGACGTCTACTGCATCAGCGTGATGGATAGATCGCACGGTAGGTACTCTGGATAGATAATCGGTCTAGCAAACGAACTAGATTCTCGTATTAATAGAGGCCGCAAATTGAGCCCGCGTCGGCGCCTAATAAGTCGCGGATTCTCTTTACGATACCGGGGCCTGAACGGGGCCTCGCGCGCGCCTACGCGTGATTTCTCTCAAAGAACCCCGACACGGCGATATATTTCCTATGCCCTCGTATACTTTACATACATCGTATCCGCTGCGCATTTGCGCGAAAGAGTCGAATCGACGTAAAGGGTCATACACAACGCACCGCCGAGAGTCGGGTCGGGATCTTTTCTAGAACTTCAGGAATGGTAACATAAAATGAAACTAGTCCAAGCTGTCGCGAGCTTCGGGAGAGATTGACTTTTCTGTTGACACGTATTTTATGTCAAGAAAGTTAGAAATTTATTCGTGGCGGTGACACCGCATATACAGGGTGGCCCCAAACGTTCCAGCCAGACTTTGAGATTTTATAGGAAATTTAATTGTGAACAAAAAATTTCCTATAAACATGGGTAAAAAAATGCTTCCTTAAAAAGTTAGCGCCTAAAAATCTCTGAAATCACGGTTATTTTATACGTTTTTACAAATATCAGGGAAAGTATGTATTTTTTAACAAAAAGTACCGAAACAAAAGTTGTATATTTGTTGTTGTAATTAAATTATCTTTCAAATGAGATCAAAATGATTGTAGTACGGTCCATAGATTTTGAGATAACCAGTTTCAAATGTACAAAAAAGTGTTTTTTTGGCTATTGACGGTAGAGGCTTTTTAAAAATACCTTCACTTATGCTGTTATGGACTCAGCTAATTTTTTATGTTTACCTTGCTTGTTAGTTATTCCACTAAAAAAATTTTAATTTTCTGCATTTTTTAAATGCAATCACCATAGGAGGATGAAAGGGAGAGCAGAAGGTGAAAAGAAAATGAAATAAAAAGAAAATAAAACTTAATCAATTTCTTGGAAAACATCAATAAATATAAAAAATAAGTCTTTTTTTCATAAAAATAAAATAATTCTTCTTTTTAAACTAAAATAGGTGATTGGTTTAAACAATGCAGAAAAGTAAAATTTTTTTAGTGGAATAACCGACAAGCAAGATTAAAAATTAGCTGAGTCAATGAAAGCATTTTTAAAAAGCTCTACCGTCGATAGTCGAAAAAACACTTTTTTATACATTTGAAACTGATGATCTCAAAATCTATGGACCGTACTATACCTGTCTCTTATACACATCTAGATGTGTATAAGAGACAGGTATTACAATCATTTTGATCTCATTTGAAAGATAATTTAATTCTCTACAACTTTTGTTTCAGAATTAAATTTCCTATAAAATCTTAAAGTCTGGCTGGAACGTTTGGGGCCACCCTGTATATTATCGTTCAAGAGGATCGGGGTAGAATCGCGGAGGAAAATGACAACGCATATGGTTAATTATAAAGGTAAAGAGGACTCGCGCACCGAGAACATGCAGACCGCGCGATATGTTTTAACGACTGCCGCACACGCGGTGCGTAAGCCGTAAATGTTACGCCGAGCCAGAGATTCGTGTAATAGCCACTAAAAGCGAGTTTCGTCTCTTTATGGATCGTAAAGGCAGGGATATTTGGAACGGGGGAAACCACACCGTTTAAATTGACCCGACTCGCAGTTAACTAAAGGAGCGTGAGGCGCGATCGCGATCGCGTCTTAGTGGAATGATCTTCGAAGAGACCATTGTCAGCAGGATGATTTCCTTTCAGCAGACGGATCTTAAACGACATCATGCGGCGTATATCACACGTTTATAGATTATTATAGAGGAAATATAATCATTTATGATAATAATTAATTTCCATGGAGCGAAATATATAAATGTGAACACCTACACTGATTGTGAGAGAAAAATTTTTTCAAATGAAAAAATACATTTTCTTAGAACCATATCTTTTGATACAAGTCTTTGTTTGTTCTAATTAAGTAAAAATATTTAGTTTTAAAAAATCAATCAAGAAAAGAAGGGGCTTAAAGCTGAGACAAGATGTTAGTGTCTTAACAATTTAATTGAAATGCAATGATTTCGAGTACATATTACATACGTTTCGATCCAACAAATTTTAGACCGCACAATTCCTTTCACTTTTATCATTTGACTCTACGACGACATAAGAATATGCGAACTTTAGTCTTATTTAGTTAGATGATTGCGTTTTAATGTGTCTTCTTTCGTTAAATATTGTAATATACTGAGGATGATCCGAATAAATGGATCGAAACGTATGTAATATGTACTCGAAATCATTGCATTTCAATTAAATTGTTAAGACACTAACATCTTGTCTCGGCTCTAAGCCCCTTCTTTTCTTGATTGATTTTTTAATCTTTTGAGCCTTTTAGTATTGAATTTAGTTTTAAGTAAATACACATGTTACCTTAAGTATATTATTTTGTATTATACTTTTACATTTTTTTACATTTAAATATTTTATAAATAACCTAATAATATTATTAAACCTAACTAAATTTTCTAATATTAAAAAAATCTAATTATAAAAATGATCTAACAGTAAATATTTTCTAGAACGAAAAGAAAATAAATATTTAATTAAAAATTATAAATATTATAAATATTTCAATCAAGAAATTTTTAGACTTGAATACAATAAATAAGCTAGTAGTATCCACCGAGTAAATAATTTTATGTTAAGTAAAATTTTTTTGTATCGAGATATTTTTTCTCTCAGTGTAGAAGATGGCTAAAGAATGTGTTTAAAATATTTGTAACAATGTTACCGCTGCTAATTGCGCGATTCGTTTTCAATCGCGTTTCGGTTTACCCCAGGTAAATTAATCCCCTTTCGATTCTCGTACATCGCGCGCATTGTCCTAGCGATGAAAAGTCCGCTCTAATTACCCCTAATTGTAAACGGAGCCGCGCGTCGATTTCTCGAGAGATGGGCACGTTTACGTAGCTCGTAAACAATGACAATAGGGCCTGCCGCGAGCGGATGCTGCCGATGCCAGCGGCCCTCATGATGGCCGCCTGCGATCCTCGTCCGTCCGTCCGTCGAGTTAATTAATCGCACCGAACGATCTCCATTGAAATGGAATCTGGATAAATTTTCCGTGCTGATGCTGCCGGGCTAGCATGTGGGTATTATCTTTACGACCTCTTCAAAGAGGAGATGAGACGTCGGGGGGCGGCGAGGCGGAAGGGGGTACGCAGGAGGGAACGCATGCGCGGCGATACGGCCGCAGCCGCCGCCGCCGCTGGAAACGGTGCACCGAAACCGGAGAACCTGTTATCAGAGAAACAGTGGCCTGGGACTTGGTCCAATTATCATGCAGGCGAGACACCGGGGTCTCGTCTGCGAGACGCGTCGTCCTCACCGCTCTTAATTCCGACTCACCGTGGAGAGCCTCGTCCGCGCGTGGCGTTCACCACGCCGAGTCCACGACTCCTCGCGAGTTCCGGATCCCGAGAGATTCTCTCGCTGGATACACATTCAGAATTAACTGGAAACTATGATTCGCGTGATCGATCTAGCTGCCCATGTCGACGGGTCTCCCCCTCTACGTTCTCCATCTACGCGGTGTAGATTATAGAAATAATAGCTAACGTGACGGCGCGTTTTGCGCGCAACGTGTTCTCGATCGACGCGGTGTTTTCGCGTCGTCTACTAGGCGATAAAAGTGTCAGGACATGTTAAAGACGGCGAGCGGCCCGACGCGAAATTAAATGCAAAGGCAAGTCATTCTGGAATGACTTCGAGAAAATGCGTCTCGCCTCTATTTCTTCGCAGCGACGCGGATGGAAATTACGTGACGTGTCGATGGTGTTACGTGTCGATCGAAGGGAACACGATACGCTCTCCATCTTCGGAAAACTTTCGAGTCGCTCGACATTCGTGTGACGTATGACTGTGGAAGACACGATGCACACGGGTGATACTCCTCGAGGAGAAAGCGCCGTCGTTATTATCAGACGAGACCAAGTGGCCCAATTTGTACCGCGCCGTTAAGGAGCGACGGAGATGATTTATGAAAACGGTGGACGCGCTAATTGCCTGCCGATGTGATTCATCGGATGGTGTCGCTACATATTCCGGGCACGTCGGTCGCTCTGTGAGGAAGCGGGCTGAGATAATCTCGTCGATTGCGATGGAGCACGCGGCAGTTGCTTAATTACGATACGGCATAATGAAGGAGATTCGATGCTTGCTCCTAAGGTAAGGTCAATGCTAAACCGTATTTCTGAAACGCCCGCAGTTTTAGATTTTGTATAGGCCTGTTCTTTGTCGCTGCACTAAACTGCACTAAACTTCACTAAAACTTTCTTTCTCACTTTCGCTAAACTT
>NJRQ01000150.1:419698-433367 GCA_003063805.1 Aphaenogaster ashmeadi
ATTGCAATCAAAATTAAGCACATTGTTAGGACTTTTAACCCTTAAAAGGAATTTGTTGTGTCGGTTATGGTTAAAAATTTTAAGTGATTTAATACATTTTTTGCAATTTACAAAAAACTTAGACGTGGTGGACAAAAACGGCCAACGGATTCGACTTCAGCGACCCAAAATACGTATAGTACACGTGGTCTAATTTGTGTCAATTAAAAAAAAAATTTGTGGTCCTGTGTTATCTAAGATGTCATCTCGTAGCATGTATATAATACAAATATAAGTATACATATAAGCCTATTCGGTCTAGGCTGGATCTTATTGCCTAAATACTCTTTTTGAATTTATATACATTTCTTCAGCCCTGCAAACTACGGTCCAACAATTTTGTCGGTCTTGAAACGCAGTCCCTAGTTAAAGCCGAAAATAGTACATAATTAAATTAATAATCAATTTAATATACTAATGCGAAAAGCATCTTTAAATTCTTGTAAAGAACTTGTTGCGAAAAATATCACCTCAGCCAGGATTCGAACCTGGAGACTCCTTCCATTCCGTGACGAGCGTCTTTACCAATTCGACATACGAGGGGCGTTTGATAAGTAAGGTAAACGAAAATGAAAACATCGTTTTGGTTTAATAATTTACATTTATTTTTCAACGTAGTCTCCTTTTAACTCGATACACTTGGCCCAACGATGTTCGAGGGTCATTATGCCATTTTTATTATGTCCATTGCGGGATTCATCTTTTACAGCTCGTACGACCACATTTAAAGTCGGCAACCCAATTATGAACGGTTTTGAATGAAGGAGAAGAACTACCAAGAACTTTGTCCAATTTTGCTTTGATCTGAGTAGCCGTTTTTCCTTTTAAAAAGTAAAACTTAATCACTACACAAACTTCTTATTTTTCCATTTTTCCGAAAATTAAAAACCGTCCGCTTTGGCGGACACTGTTACACAAAAATTAAATCATCTAACTTCACACTGACTTGAAATTTAATATTTACTTGTTTGAAGGATGAAGCTTAATATCAAGAAAAGAATTTTGCGCCAATAATACTGACATCAATGTCTCATTTATCTTACTTATCAAACGCCCCTCGTATATATAATTTATATGTATATTACTTGCGAGATTTCTAGTATCGGTCTCGCCAGGCAAAAGACGGTCTCGAGTGCGCCGGTGCGAATCGGCCAAGTGTGAGATCATGACGGCGCTTTCCGGTCGGCGAGAAAGATCGTAGAAGGGAGAAAAGCCACGCCAATAAAGAGAAAATAGCAGTCGTACGACGAGAAGCGCGAGTCGGAATGGGCGTAACCCAAGGCGAGCTCGCTCGTACCTGTTGCTCGTTGCTTCCTATTAAATACTCTCAGCCGACCCACACTAGAAAGGAGTCGTTCACGTCCGCGTTAGTAACCAATGACTAAGAGAGCGCGAGGAATAGTTTTTTTCCACCCTCTCCACGCGGTTCTTTCTCTTCCTCGTTCGGCTCCTTCTTCGGGTTCGCCCTCGCGAGTCCTCTTCTTCCAAATGCGACGGTCGCGCTTAGAACCGGACGCACGTGCGCACGTAATCGCGACGATTGCGCGCCTTTCTGTATGGGGGACTCTTTAAAATCCACGCTTTCACGTGGATTCCGCCATCGGTTGATTTACGAGAGCGCGGCGGGAGGTAGAAGATTTCTAATCGCGAGACTCTCTCACGGTAACGCTTCCGAGATTGAATTTCGAGACGCGATTTATAATGTTTTCTCTTTAAAAATATAAGGTTGAATCTTTTGTCACTGAAATGTCGCTATTAGTCGTGAACTTTTTTTAGAGTAAACTTCTCAATCAGCTCTTTTATTGGCCGTTTTTTTTTTTCGTTACATCTGAGACTGTTCGCCCCATTTTTGTTCGCATTTCATCGCTTCCCCTACGCTTTTTGCCGCCCTATTTTTCTTTAGTGATATATCTTTGTGCACTTCTATTAGCGGTTTGTATTTCGAGCAGATGTTTGTCGAGTACAATGTCTTCTACATGCTAGCCAGTTTAGGCCTCTCGGCGGCATTGTATCCGCCGAGATATAAAAGATTGGGGTAGGCTCTTTCAGGGCCTTAACAACGACACCGCGAAGGAAACGTGTTTACTCTATTCGGGACGGGCCGCTATCTTAAGGGGATATAAGGGAGTCGAAATTTTCTGAAAAAGATTCTCGAACGAGAGCATTGATGACGCTGCGTTTTTTTTTACAAATTTGCAAAAAAGGATGAAAAAATTTAGAATATCACAACTGACTTTATTTAGATTTAGTACTGCACGATAAACTTAACGAGTTAGAGGGAACTGTGAGCTATCCATCTTAATAATTTCGAGTATTTGTACCTCTACATCTCTCGACCATCGATCGTCCAGCTAATAATAGAGTCATAAACGACCTAACACGACCGTAGGGTTCCTAGCATTATACGGCTCGAATTAGAGACTCTCAGATAATTTATCTAAGGGCGGGGCCAAGAAAATCCTTGGACTTCGCCGCAGGTGTAGCTTGAATTTTATCGTGATAATGAGAACAGGGGGTCGCTTTATAAACCGCCCGCGCCGCATTGAATGTCACGCAGCAGAAGATATGATAGATATGCGTATGTGAAAATAATTAAATAATTTTTAGAATGATTACAAAATTTTCTTTTGTATACTTTTACTGTTAATTCATTGGAAATTGCCTCGAGTGCAATATTTCACGCGTCCGTAGAATCTGCGCGACGCGAAGAGATCCGCAACCTCGTAAAGTTCAAGGCAACGTATTGTTGCGACATCGGTGACAGCGTTATTACGTAGCATTGTCCGTAAAGCATCGTTAATTAAACGGTGTTGTAAATTACCCGCCATATCGTAAAGTTAATGATGTTCCATTAAAGTGCTGCAGCGTGAAAACTGCGCGCCCGAAATTCACGGTGGGCTGTAAACATTTTTACGGTGCTCGTCCGTTATTCGCACGAGAGAATACTCGATCGCGATGAGGGAAACGCGATAAATCGCGAGATACATTATTAAATATTAAAGGATCAAATTTAAACCAATTTGAATAAAACTCTCCTATTCCGCCAGTAATGATTAACCAAAAAGGAAAATGCAGTACATTTACAGCTGTAAAACAGTACAATACAGCTGTACATTTAATACAAAATAAATATCGCCAGTTGTGTCGGACTTAGTGCATTTTCCTTTACGGACTTTATTTGGTTTAATTTGGTTTAAAAACCAATTTCTTGGATTAAATCATATTTGATTATTTTTAACTTTCACATGTGTCAAACACAACAATAGGTTATTTTTTACCCAAGTAAAAGAGTTACATTGACTTATGTGATTAGTATATAGTAAATCAAATTTGAGTCAGATTTTAACATATTCTTTGAGTTAAATTATTTACCTTAATTGTTCTAGTTAAATTAGCAACATATTGGGTAGGAGCAGTGGCGACCTATAGGAATGGTTATAAATGACCCAAATTTGGTTCAATTTAACATTACAAATTTAATAGTGTACCGCTGGCGGTAGTGAGCAAGATAAATATAAAATAGGGATTCACAATGAATGCACAGTTCCGGTTTTGTCTCGATCATCTTTTGCTCGTGTTTTATATTTACATCCCATGCAATCGTGAAGGTAGCTTCCGGTACGTCCGCTATTGTCGCCCCTTAATTATCAAATAATACATACAATTATAATTATAATTATTATCGGCAGACCATTCTACGGAACGATTGGTGTGTATTCATAGAAAAAATTCAATCCTAGCGTGAACGAATCTTTTTTGCTGGTTGCCTATCGAATGCGTCACTCTGCTCAGCCAGACATGTTTCCTGTCGTTTGTCCGGCTCACACAAATAAAGTGATAGAGCGTTATTGTCACGAACCGCATCGTCCGCTAGCATTAACGTCGCATTATATACTACGCTCCAATTTTTACAAGACAATAGCGTATAATTTCAAGATCCTAGAAACGGAGGAGAGAAGTAAAGAGTCGAGATCTACACACACGGCTAGTAATAAGGCGAGAAAGGTATATACTTAAGCTAAGTGTGCCTCAGTCAAAGGTGGTTTCGCGCCGGATCCTCGTCAGGATCGCGTCCTTCTTTTCGAAAATGGAGCCCGCGTATTTTGTAGCGTTGCCGGGGGTCGTGGCGATCACCTTATTTCTTTTTCTCCCCTGTCTTGACAGCATCGGATCGTGCGAGGCATGCACGTGAGACGGCGACCCGACTCGACGAGACCCCCGTAAAACCGAAAACATATGGCGTACAATTACGACGTAATGGTATATAATTAATGGAATTCGCTCGGGGGCCCCCTCCCCCCCACGGCTGTTATACGGCACGCTTGTTTCCTCGAACGGCAAAGGGAACTTCCATGTATAAGCGAGGCTCAACGAGATCCGTCCTCCGAATAAAATTTTCATCGCCCGCGTGTATATACTTTACTCACCGTGCATGTATATCGGCCGCGCTCGCATTTTGCATGCCACGGGACTATAAGAGGCCAGAAAATTGCCAAGAGAGTTCAACATACTAATTTCCGATGTCACGAACGGTATCCCGGCGGCACCAATAACTTCCCCGATTGTCGAACGTAAAAGAGAAAAGCGAAAAAACCGGAAAACTTGGCCGAATGCGTGAGCCGTCTCAACTTGTTTATTATAAACGATTATTTTATTTTCGGCGCTCTCTCTTCGCCAAGTAACCAATCACATATCCAACGCGGATTCTCGGTTGCGACGTTTAATGATCGATTCGTTCCGCGCAACGCAACGAGGTAGCTCGAGAGTGACATCCTTAAAATTCCCTCCCTTGGTATGCGCAATCGCGATCTCATCGCGAAGATCGTTTAGGTAGTATCTCGTGCATTTCCTTAAGTGTGTCGATGTGTACTCGTCAGCCGGATGGGGCACACTTCTCGCACACATCAAGTCCACGTCGAGTCGATCGGACCGATCGGATCGACCGATCCATTCCCGAAACAAAGCATGCCTGCGATGGGATCAAACTTTCGCACACAGATGTATATCGTTCACCGCGTTTCTCGGTTACGTAACATTAAAAGGATAATATATAATACTTTGTTCAGTCTTTTACGTCCCCTTAGAGAACAATTTTTAAAAATAGCGAATAACGACAAAGATAATTATCGATGTAATTTTACGTGCCCTATTTGTGTGAATAATAAGAAATCCTCCGTTATAATTATTATACCTTCAAGCGTTATATGTGGCTTCATCTTAAATTAGAGTGATCAATTCGTTCCATCAGTCTAAAACCTCGAGTATGCAGCTCGTAAAGCTTTCGCGCTATAATTTGCGAGGCTGAACCCACGTTGAAGTTAATAAATTTAAGCACAATGCATAGTACGTTTAAAAAAAAATTACAACACAACAGGATCTGACCTTCTACCGGACGTAGGTGTACGAGTAGTCAATTATCCTGTTCGTGCTGAACGGATTCAATTAATCGAACAACTTAATTGGACTCTTGATCTTTGACATTAAACAATTCGAATTTACACTTCTCGGAATACAATTCGCTTGTCCACTTCTATAAAGAGCATAAAATCTATAATTTTATGCAAAAGAAATGTGCAAAAACTGGTATATAAGAAATTGTTATTACATATTCTCATTGATTTATATACGAATTTTGCTATTCTACGATTTATGTATATTACTTACAGCCATTGTGATAGCTGATAACAATCATTATAATACGACGTTAGGTAAAATAAATATTCGATTGCATTAAAATCGGTATCTTTCCATCGTGCGAAGCTGAAAGGCTTGATGGCCATTAAAACGGATATCATACATCGAGACAGTAACAAGCGTTTGTGATTCTCGCGCATCATCGCCGTGCTATCTGGCGTGCGATCGAAAGCACGCAATGGCACAAATCCGCGATGGCGGTTTCGCGGATATAGACGTACGACGATCTGGCGTTCGAGAGTGCATCGGCGGGCGGGCGAGTAACTTTTCAAACTAAAGCAAAGCGAGCGGCCGACGAGTAGCGAGAAGAGCGACCGGGAGGATATAACGCGCGCAGCAGCAACGCGGAGGAAAGGTAACGGGGAACCGGGTGGAAATGAAACGGAGAAGCAAAGTAGAGAGCAGGAAGAGAGTAAGAACGAAGGAAAAGAGCAAGAGAGTGACAGGGAGAGCGGCGAGGGGGAAGAGGGGAAGCGAGAAAGAGAGAGAGAGAGAGAGAGAGAGACGGAGAGAACGAGAAACGAGAAAGAAGCGAGTGAAGCGGGAGAGCGAGAAAGAGAGGTCGAGATATGCGAGGAGGTAGGATCGTAGAGGTAACATCGTAGCTGCGAGACCTGATCCCAAAGGTAGGAGGACTCGGGTTGTGGCCGAGGCCAGTCCATCGCGGGCCCTCCTCTCGACCGAACACGGGCGCTTTACTTTCTGCCCGCTCGTTCAAATTCCCATGCGCGCGCGACGCGCTGCTCGTCGAACTCTCCGCGAGTTACTCGTTGAATAACCCTCCTGGTGGCTGGCTCCCCATGGGCAGGAACTCGTAGCCGGCGATCGCAGTGCCGTTGGTTATAGTGCCGGTGGTGGTGGTGGTTGTGGTGGTGGTAGTGATGGTAGTGATGCCGGTGCCAGTAGTGGTGGTGGCGGCGGTTACCTTGAGCACTAGGTTGTATCGCACACCTTGCACAGTTACCCTCTGTTCCAGTTCCCGCACGCGTGCCGGTGTCGTGCACGCGACACGACACAAACGGATTGACGATCATATCCCGCGATTGATGATCAGCTGAATAGTCTTACACTCGTATGTTAAAAATCGCTTGACAGATACGTTCCTTTTCGTTTCACCCGAACACTCTCTCTGCTCATCGGGAGAATTTTTGTCGTCTGGAAGAAGCGCTTATCGATCTCTGATATAAGCGATGACATCTCTTTCGTGTGGATGGACGATGAATAACGGCGCGCAATGAACGGCACGACCTCGAGGCGGTGACGCGTGAAGAAATATGACGGTTCTTGCAAGTGTCAATCTGTGGACCGCCGAGACGATCGATTGCCGGAGTCTGGATCACACTGTTGGCTGCGAGACGATCGAGAAGGACGTTGGATCGATTTGAACGCTAATGAAACGAGCATCGACCGGCGATCGCCGATGCCGATTGCGCGACGCGCTCTCGGGTACCGAATCGAGGGTTGCCGATCCAACAGAAAGGGAACACCGGACAGGAAGTGGCGCAAAGAAGCTTCACAAGGGATATTCTTCGCGCGGCTTTGTTCGCGACGAGGTGCTCCAAGTCGACGAGGCGCGGATTCAAAAGGACTGACACGGCGGAACAATAAGACAACGAGACAATAAGAACCGGTAGCGCAGAGCTTCTCTCGGGAGGGTGCTCTTTGAGCGCTGGAATTCTTCGTTCGGGCCGGCGGCAAACGTACGGCGCGACCGGCGATGGAAGAAGAAGAGTAACCGCGAAGCGATGCGAAGCGAGCACGTCTCTCTCGTGACTGCCGGACGATCGATCACCGGTTTTTGCAGTTTACGCGATCTCGCCGGCGCGATCTTCGCCAGCGGAGGAGAGGATCGTTAAGAGTCTTGCGCGCGGGAGTGACGATGATGAGCCTGCCGATAAGTTCCCTCGGCATCGAAATCGTTAACGAGACGACGACGGGGACGAGGATCTCCGCTGCGATGACAATCGGCCAACATTCTCGCGTGAGACGGCAAAAGATCGTCGTTCCTCGACGATAGCGCGTCGCGTGAGCCGCGTATCTGCGATCTGACGATCTCGGGAGCTCGGGTATAAAGTACGCCGCGTCGATAATGACGGTACTTAGTTATCTTTTTAATTGGTATCTATTTGCTCTAACGAGAGCCGGCGCGCGTTCGTCGCTCGCTCGTTAGGATAACCGATCCGCCGTTTCTTCCAGATAAACGCGTCTACCGGGTTCGGATAGCCGACTTTCTAAGATCGAGTCGGCCGGATCGCGCCTCATTAAGGTGGATCGAAGTAAATCTTACTTAAAGCTACATTCCACCGATACCGCGCGGCAAATCGTCTCGGAAAGGAACGCGAGTGCACACGCACACGACGGACTCCGTTACCTTCGTGATCGCGGCTGCGACCACCCGCTGATCGAATTTACGGATCACGAGCCCTCTGCGAGTCCGGTCTCAATTATCACCGATGGAAGTACCACCCGCGGCACGCGATACGCGATCGATATGCGCGATTCGGAGATACATGTGCGAGAGACGAGCCGCTCGGCCGCTTAGTCACCGCCGGCGAAGGGGAGAACGCCTCTCGGGAAAGAGTATTTGGGGACCGTAAATACTCGCCGCGCACGGCGCGGCGCGGGGCCGCCGTGGAGTTTTAAAACGCGCGCAAACACTTTAGAAAATCCAAATGTTGGCTCTGCAGTTCGGCTCTTTCGCACCTGACCGGTACGCGCGCACGTGCGCGCGCGGCTTTGTGTCGCCACAAGGTGCTAACGAGAACGCGGAGTGATTATAGTGATCGGAATCGCGACAAGAAACTTCTCACGACGTCGCTCGAGGCCGGTGTTGGGTAAACATCAAAGACAAAGTTCCATGTTGTAAAATACGTCCCGCGACGAGCCTGAGAGCGAGGGACTCGTTGCTCGTCGGGCGGTAACGGGGACTTGCACACACGACCAAGTCTCACATGATCCGACCCGACAACGGAACGGGGTCGATCCCAGTTCCGAACGATCAACTTCCGGTCGCTCATTCGCTAGCCGCGGAAGCGTAAAACTTTGTCGCGTGCACATCCGCCGTTTGCATTCAATAACAACAAGGTGATTGTGATGTAAGAGATGCGTCGCGGTGATATCGCGACAATCGCGATAGCCCTTCTCATTCTTGGGCAGATCCAGGAGCCACGGCGAACGAGGTGAGGAACAGCTATATTTAGAATACTAAACGCTTTAATTAAAACCAATGATAGATATAAAAATTAGACTCGTAGGATACGACGTTGAGTCGACGTAGAAGTCGGGAATCGCGCGATGACGCGAGAAAAACTTTAACAAACAATCGATGCGCTAACGACGCATTTCCATCTTATCTGTCGGTAATCTCAAAGAGACAGCGTGTAAGAAAGCTGTCAACGTTCCTCGATTATACTGCGCGGCAAGTGAAAATGTTAATCGATAGTCGCCCGAGGCTTAGTGCGCGTACGCAAATTGCAGCGTCGATTACGATCGCTATTCGCCGAAGTAACGAGCAAAGGGATCGGAAGGGAGATTCTCGCGAGGTCGCAATACGCGTGACTCGGACACGTGCTGAAAGCCCGTCATACCGCGTCAAAATCGAATGTTCGCGCCGACTTCGCGATAAAGTCCGACGAGCCTTACAACCGTAATCGATTTATGCACGCGACGACGTTGCATCTCTTGTAGAAGATAAAGACGCGAAAAGTTCCGAGAGTGAATTAACGAAATAATTAATAACTGATAATACATAGTAGGATTTCGATAAAAAGGTTTCAAGAGAAATTTGAAGAAAAAGAGATCTAAAAATCTATGCAAATTATTTTGTTATTAATGAGCGTATTCAGCATTAAAAAATAATCAGAAAAATTCGTACAAATGTATCCGTTTGACGTTGCCAAGATACAACTATTTTTCTAACAAAAATCTTTTTTTAACAAAAATGGATACGTTTTCGTTCCATTTAATTCGCGATTGTTGTGAGGGCAACTCCGTTTTGTGTCGGACGTTCGTGAACTACTTTCTTGTTTGCCTTCGACGAACAGAATCCAACTTGCGCGTGAATAATAACGATAACGTGACATTTTACGAGATCGTCATTAGCGGATCGGTGCGGTATATTGACTGCAAATTGCCCGAGAACCTTCGAAACAAGCGCTGCGTTTCGTCATCTTTATCATGGCCACAATAAGGTCGCGATGTAGGAACGCGTACCTGTAGAATGGTACATATACATGCACGCACACATGTACCGAGAATAAGAACTTACGTTATACATAATGAACTTATATCCATGTCCACCAATGTAGATTAACTTTAATCTCGGTTTAACTTACTCTTTATCTCTTTCTAATTCTTGGAACTAGAAAAAGATAAAGAATAAGTTAAACTGAGATTAACTGTAGATTAACTTTAATCTCAGTTTAACTTACTCTTTATCTTTTTCTAGTTCCAAGAATTAGAAAGAGTAAATTAAACCGAGATTAAAGTTAATCTACATTGGTGGAAATGGACATTAATACTTTATCCAAATATTTTTTAGCATTTTCCTTCTTTTTTAGACCTCGGTACTCGAAAGGTAACGTCGAATAGAAAGTATCGATACGTTATAGACTCGAATCAGAATCCCTGCGGTTCAATCGGTCAAGATTGATAGCGATTAACGGAGGTGATTGGAATTTCCGCCGTAGCTTAATGCCCGGTTACATAAACACACTAATGATTTAATATGCACAAGAACGGCCGTCATTCAGAGCTAATTACGGACGTCGAACGAAATGAAACGTTTATGTAATGCGGCGCGTAACGCGTGATTGCGGACCGACCGAATTTAATGTTATGCCCGTACGAAACGGCCGCGGAAAGTGCTCGTTGTGTTTTACGAGCCGCTTGGCTGCCGGCTCCGCGCCGCGTAATGAGCGCGCTAAGTGGATGAATGAAGCGGCGATGCGACAAAGATTAAGGCCGATCGGACTATCATCGTCGCGCGGCGGAAACGAGATCGACTGAGGCCCGTCCCGTGCATTCGGCGGGAATATAAAATCGTACCGATGAAGTGAGGAAGAACGGCGGAATTAAGCTTAATATAATTACAACGGTCGAATATAGCCGCGATAATTTTCCGGACCGCGATAAATAAACGGCGATGACCGCTTAAAAATTTTTGACAAAGTAATCGGCGGTAGTTATCGGAGGCGGAGATAAGAGGGAAGACGTTCGATTGAAGCGCTTTTTAATAAACGCGATGTTTTGACACGACTTCGTCTGACGCGGAATCTGTCGTCCTGTTGAACACGTTTGCAGATTATCAGAAATTAATGATGCAGGACAGAATGGCGAACGATATACAGACATCGCTGCACATCGTGTCGTCGCGCAGATATCGTGTTTACCTTCAGAAGATGTAACATGACAGCTTCTTAGCTGATTAAAAAAGTAATCGTCGTTTTTAAAGTTATTCGAGCTTACACCGAGCACGATGTATTGCGTGTGTTCTCGAATAACGAGCTCGATGTACTCTTTTATTTGTTAGGGATTATTGACGATTTGTAAAAGCTTTCATCTTTTTGTCCTGAATAATTGCTGCCTCTGTTGCTACAATCCTTAAAAAAAATTATTAGAAAATATTATTCCGACTGCATCACAATGCAGCATTCTTGAATTGATCATAATGCACTCTTCGTATATATTATGATATAAGATCGGCTCTAGGAGAAGACTATAAAGATAATAATCTCTCAACGCATCTGACGGCCATCCATCATCACCTATCGCGCCTCGAAATCCTATCGATAAAAGTGCGTCCCGGCACTTAAACGCGCGATATACTTAACGAAACGTCAGGTATCAATCTAAATTACGATTTCCAAGTGATCGTACGCGAGAAGCATAATGTGCAGGTGTGGAAGGGTCCTCATCGATCACGGAGAGATATAGCCCTGAGCAGGATTCCCGTGCGCTTGTTCACGTGATAGGGATGGAATCAAGCCTTTACGGACTTTACCGGCGTAACAAATGACGTCTGAATCTCGACGTTCCATATTTAGAATCGAAAATGATAATAAGTTACACCGGATCGAAGATAATAATAAGTAGCTTCCTCTCTCTGAAAGATTTATCCTCCGATCTCATAAAATTTGAGATCTTTCTCACGAAAATATACGCTGTCCATCGCGAGAACACACACACACACACAAATATATATACAGAGTGGTCCGTAATTCGTGATACAACCGGCAAGAAACTGATTCTTCATGAAAAAATAAATCGAAATTGCAGAATGAAATTTTTTTATATGAGGCTTTGTTTTTATAAAATCGAATTTGAAAATTGACATATTTTGACATAAAATATAAAATATCTTGCAAACTATTCATTTTTTGATAACCATATTTTAATACTTTTATGCACAAAATAACGAGATGAAACAAATGGAACAACAACATATGAACAAAAGAATAAACACATACAACAAGCAAAACAACATGTTATTTTGTGCATAAAAGTATTAAAATATGGTTATCAAAAAATGAATAGTTTGCAAGATATTTTATATTTTATGTCAAAATATGTCAATTTTCAAATTCGATTATCTCGGAAACGAAGCCTCGTTTAAGAAAATATTATTCTACATTTTCGACTTATTTTTTCATGAAGAATTCTCTCCAGCCTTTTGCCGGTTGTACCACGGATTACGGACCACCCTGTATATATATTTGTGTGAAAAGACTGGCTTTTGAAAAGGAGCGCCTCCGCGCGTCATTCGAGGGACCTGTTGACGTTTACAAATAGCTGTGAAAGGGCTCGTACATTGTAAGCACCGGTAGGCGTGCGTGTCACTTTCCGGGCGCGGGGATCTCTCGCGACACCGGGACACATGTCGGATTCTATCGGTGCAACAAGCGATCCGTGGAGCGCGTAACGAGAATCGCCGATCGTTTGTCTTCCGGCGCGATGGCGTGGAAATTGAACGATCACGTCTGCGACCCAGGCCGAGCCGAACGAACGTACGTTCCGATCGGATTTAATATATTTATGATAATGGTTACACGTCGTTCGCGATCGCCATGCGTGACGTTCACGTGTATCCTTTCGTTCCGGTCCGCCGGACACTTTAACGCGGTGCGCCCGCTTTTTCTTCCCTCCCGCGGCTCTCCGTTACAGCTATTTGTTTAATATATCGGTCGATGTCGCGATCAATCGACGCGCGCAATTTAGCGATAATGAAACCGTGGCGAAGCGGTATTGACGTGTAATTATGTGTGTGTAACGAGAGCTCTCGTGTCCCGTCAGATTCATTCAATTATGAATATCCATCTCGTGCAGCGTGCATGATGGTCTTCAACAAAACTCTCGAGACGAAACAATTTAGTATCTGTTTAACACAATATATTTCGTGACGACTACACGCTTCTAGTGGCGCGTCGATGCATCGAGCCGCAGCCGATCCCTTGAATCGCTCTCTCGCAGCGAATGAGAGAGGAAGAGAGAGGGGAACAGAGAGGGATTAAATTAAGATCCGACAGTGTTAAAGTAAGCCCGGGCTCCGGCCCGGAGGCCTCCCGTGGCGAGGATAGTGGTAATACCATTCGGTGAGTTCGGTTCGGTAGTGGAGTTCTGTCTTCATCCGATGCCGATGGTACATAGATGCACCGGCGCTTATTACGGTTCGCGCATACAGATGTACCAATTCGCATGGGAAAAAAGAGGATTTAAGAAGGAATATTCCCGTCTTAGAGCTATTCTGAGTGCGGACTAAAAGAACTAAAGACCGGCGCGACCGAGACCAAGAATAATGGTAACAAAAAGGCAGGGTGCAACACATATTTGCGCTGACTCAGCATTGTGACCATCGGCGCTACAAAGAGCTCGCCAGCATCGAAGATTTGCTAAATAATCTGCGTTTTTCAACAGTTCAAAAAATTCATCCTTTTCATCC
>NJRQ01000150.1:434092-480741 GCA_003063805.1 Aphaenogaster ashmeadi
GTTATTTTGTGCATAAAAGTATTAAAATATGGTTATCAAAAAATGAATAGTTTGCAAGATATTTTATATTTTATGTCAAAATATGTCAATTTTCAAATTCGATTATCTCGGAAACGAAGCCTCGTTTAAGAAAATATTATTCTACATTTTCGACTTATTTTTTCATGAAGAATTCTCTCCAGCCTTTTGCCGGTTGTACCACGGATTACGGACCACCCTGTATATATATTTGTGTGAAAAGACTGGCTTTTGAAAAGGAGCGCCTCCGCGCGTCATTCGAGGGACCTGTTGACGTTTACAAATAGCTGTGAAAGGGCTCGTACATTGTAAGCACCGGTAGGCGTGCGTGTCACTTTCCGGGCGCGGGGATCTCTCGCGACACCGGGACACATGTCGGATTCTATCGGTGCAACAAGCGATCCGTGGAGCGCGTAACGAGAATCGCCGATCGTTTGTCTTCCGGCGCGATGGCGTGGAAATTGAACGATCACGTCTGCGACCCAGGCCGAGCCGAACGAACGTACGTTCCGATCGGATTTAATATATTTATGATAATGGTTACACGTCGTTCGCGATCGCCATGCGTGACGTTCACGTGTATCCTTTCGTTCCGGTCCGCCGGACACTTTAACGCGGTGCGCCCGCTTTTTCTTCCCTCCCGCGGCTCTCCGTTACAGCTATTTGTTTAATATATCGGTCGATGTCGCGATCAATCGACGCGCGCAATTTAGCGATAATGAAACCGTGGCGAAGCGGTATTGACGTGTAATTATGTGTGTGTAACGAGAGCTCTCGTGTCCCGTCAGATTCATTCAATTATGAATATCCATCTCGTGCAGCGTGCATGATGGTCTTCAACAAAACTCTCGAGACGAAACAATTTAGTATCTGTTTAACACAATATATTTCGTGACGACTACACGCTTCTAGTGGCGCGTCGATGCATCGAGCCGCAGCCGGTCCCTTGCATCGCTCTCTCGCAGCGAATGAGAGAGGAAGAGAGAGGGGAACAGAGAGGGATTAAATTAAGATCCGACAGTGTTAAAGTAAGCCCGGGCTCCGGCCCGGAGGCCTCCCGTGGCGAGGATAGTGGTAATACCATTCGGTGAGTTCGGTTCGGTAGTGGAGTTCTGTCTTCATCCGATGCCGATGGTACATAGATGCACCGGCGCTTATTACGGTTCGCGCATACAGATGTACCAATTCGCATGGGAAAAAAGAGGATTTAAGAAGGAATATTCCCGTCTTAGAGCTATTCTGAGTGCGGACTAAAAGAACTAAAGACCGGCGCGACCGAGACCAAGAATAATGGTAACAAAAAGGCAGGGTGCAACACATATTTGCGCTGACTCAGCATTGTGACCATCGGCGCTACAAAGAGCTCGCCAGCATCGAAGATTTGCTAAATAATCTGCGTTTTTCAACAGTTCAAAAAATTCATCCTTTTCATCCATGTTAAATAATTCAAAAAATTCATCCTTTTCATCCGTGTTAAACAATTTAAAAAATTCATCTGTAGGAAATATATATATTTATTGGAGTGAGTATGTGTCAGGAATATAGGATGGACTGAAAATATCACTCACTGTTCTTATTTAAGAATTGTTGCTATATATATTTCAATAAACAAATTGAGTTGTTATAATAATGTTAAATGTCTCTATGTTATTAACGGTCCGCTGCGTGCGTCGTGCACGCACGGGAACGCGATCGAAATATAGCCGGTATCCGGAGTACTCAACCGGAGTACTGAGACGGAGTCTAACGGAAACTCTATCGACGCTGGTACAATTTCTCACGAGCTACGCTTACTTCTCGCGCACTTGCTTCTAATACTGATTCGAGCTTCTGCTCCGATTTGAGTCCGATTGCTCGTGCTCGAATGAATTCGATAAGTCGTCGCGCTTCGCGAGAGCCGTCTCTCACAAAAGCTCCGCGGCCTAATCTCCCTCTGTCTATTAGCGATTTCCCTAATTTAGGCGCATATATCTCGACAGGTGTCGCCTAGCGTCTCAAATCGCGCTTACATGACAATTATGGGCTGAGAGCCGTTACATTTCTTACACATCCGTTTAAACAATTCAAAAAATTCATCCTTTTCATCCTAAGTATTGAGTTAAATTAAATTTGAGAAGATTAATCTGTGTGCGCGCGCGTGTATGAATTATTAACTAAATTGAATTAAATATTGTGTTAGTATTCACACAGCCACAATGATTCAAATTGATTCGATGCGATACACTCATGTAAATAAATTTTTTACGATTACTGAATATATTTTTATATTTAATTTTTAATTTCTTATTAGCGGTAGCAGGATCGAGAAACAGATTTTTGACTACACGATTATGTTAGAGAGCGCCATTGAGAATATAAATAGCGACATCGTATGACGGTACGTGTTGGATGTGACATGATTTTCGCATCTGTTCGCGCCTCATCTCGTCGTGAACGCCGTGTCGGTGAAAACTTATCGCGGTCGTTCTGCGAGACATAAAACTGCCCACAAACTCCCGTAGTAGTACCGTGATAGGACCTTTATCACACACTTTCGCAATGTTGATGCGACAAATTTGTTGCGGAAGACGAGCGGTTTCTGTCTCTCCAGAAGATATAGTATTTCTACTTTATATTTCATTCATTAATCAAATAATAAATTTTATAAAAGAATTCCTTTCTTTGTTATTTATTTGATATAAAATAAGATGCGTTGTTCCAAATCAAAGGAGTAAAACATTATCTCCCGAAATGTCAAACTACGATAAAAAGGAAAGCAATCAGCCTATCTAATCAGAAGAATGTGAAATATAATGTTATTTTATCTTTAAAAGATACATTATTTCGCGAGATTGAATATATTGAATTATGCATACAGAAACACAAATAAAAACATGCACATCGTGGTCAATTCTTCCGTGGAATTCCTTAGGACGATACATTGCGCACAAAAATCGAGCGGAGCGTGTTCGAGGAATCGCGAAAGGATATGGGAGAAAGGAGAATTCGAGGGTAGAGGCTGGGACGGGTGGGGGTGAAAAAGTTTCGACGAAGATCCAATTAAAATAACCAGTAGTCAGGAGACGTCGGTCGAAAGAGGTATAACGAGAGGAGCGAAAAAGAGAAAGACAAAGGGCGAACGAGGAGTTGCGGTTACATAAAGGGCTCGTTCTCCGGCAGGGGGAAGGTGGGCGAGGATATACAAAGCGGCATTAAAATATTTCCAAATGCCTGTGACAGAAGGCCGAGGGGCCGATATAGTCGACATGAAAACTGCCGCGGTATTTGCCGCGCGCGATCACGCTCGCGACTCGACTCGACTGTAGAAAGGCTGAAGCCTTCTGTAATAAATTGTCGCCTTTAGTGCGCGAGTAGTAGCTGCCAATATTAACTGCAATAAATAAAATCAGCCTGTCCACTTGTCTTCGCGCAGCGTGGGAGAAAATTCACGTGGGTAGCAGCACGATTAGAAGTCCGCCATTAATTATTCTACCCAAAGTTACTGGATGAGTAACAATGATAGCAGATAGATATTTTTAGTGATCACGATAAAAGTTATAATTATTTTATATAATTATATTATATTATATAATTATATATTATCTTAAATAATTATATATTATATGATTATATATTATGATTTAATTAAAAAATAAAATATTTAATATAATAGGTACATCGAGTTATTTTCCAGAAATATTAATTTGATCTCGATGAACGGATTATTAGCTGTTAAGGATCAAGAGATTTACTCGCAGAAATTTGCGGCTTTCTATCTGGAAATCATTACCATGTACCGCATGGCGGCATCGCCGCTCCGTTAGCGCAATATCTCGATCCATATCCTTATTAGCCCCATTTCTCGCGTACGAACGTTAATGTACGACAACGCGTGTGCACGCCCGCGATGAATATATCCTCGTTGCATAAACGACCGCCGACTGATCGAAGCGAGATAAAAATGACGCGTCGACATGACGATTTGAGGGCAATTACATCGCCTGAGGAATCGAAGGTGATTATGAGCTACGATTAATCGCATATCATCATGCGATCATAATCGAGAAATCGGCGCACGATCGAAGCCTAAGAAAATCTATACAATAATGCGCTAGAGGAGTTTCTTCCATGCGTAAAGTATAGCGCCACGCATTGCAATTTACATTAAACATTCACAAGGAATGCGGAGAGGTAATAAGTGAAATCATTTCTACACGGAAAGAACGGTTTTGCTGAAATATCTAAAAATTTGATCAAATACAGATCTGAAAATAATTTTGTTAGACCATCAAAAGTAACTAAGTAGGACACTCAAGCATAATGATAATGCTGCAAAATGTTTTAATATTCTAGTAATTATTTTAAGCGTCCTACTCTCTCAGTTACTTTTGATGATCTAACAAAATTATTTTCAGATCTGTATCTGGTCAAATTTTTAGATATTTCAGCAAAACCTTTCTTCCCATGCACGCCATGAACAAACTCGCCACCGAGATCCTAGCGGACTGACGAGAACAATTCGTGACAGGGACGGGTTTCCTCTTCCTCGAAAAAAGAAGAATCGCGTTCTTTCTTCGCGCTCACGATAGGGACGATCCTGACGAGGGGGGGAACGTGTGCGCGCGAAGGGCGTGTTTCTTCATTCCGGATGGTATATGATCAACCACGAGCAATTTGCCAAGGTAGACGAAGCTATTTACATTTAAACTGGCGAACGTTTAAGTATCCTACCTAGCGGACCATACGTGTAACAGTCGACCAAAAATAAGCGAGCCGGTAATCGGTCGGGAGGATGTTATAATTACATGCCTGTATCAACGAGCCAATGGCTGATAAAACTTAAGGGGTCATTATTTACGTGATATTTCGATTAGGGTCTACAGAGCGATACACAGTGCGAAAATTACATGCGCGGCGAAAAATTCGATCTACCTTCGCGGCAAGAAAAGTATCGGCACTCGGCACTCGATTACAAATTCATAGAAAATTATGCTAATGACGCGCTCGAGCGAAATCACTTGGAAGGACCGGCAATTTCGATCCTAGGATTTTCCTAGCGGTCGGCCTCGGCAAAAGGACCATGTCGACCGGCTTTCCCGTCGTCCTCCTGGCGCGCGGTAGTATTCTATCAGCGCCCGGAAGCGCGGGCAAGGACGTGTAAGTACGTTCATCGCGGATGGCGCGCACAGTCTTTTCGAAGTGACAAAAGTTTAATGTATTCATAACTGCCTTAAAGCCGACTCGGCTCGGACGCAACACGTTTCGGTCGATTACAACCCGAGCGCGCCAGATAGAGAGAATACCTCCGCGCCACCGGATAATCACTATAATCCGCGCTTTCATTATAATTATCACCGTTTATTACGACAGACGCTCTGCTCGAATGGGCGAGCGAGCGAGGCGAACTATCTCTAGCCCGGCACGATCGTTAACCGCGCCAAATCTAATTAACTTTAATCCGTCGTAATTACATCGACAGCCGGTCATTACCGATTTGAAACGGCGGTGGCGCGGCGCGGCGTTTCGCATTTTACGGCTATTTTCGTTTGTTTGCGCGATCGCTTATGGTAATAACACCTTCGGCCGAACGTATCGCGTATGTTTCATGAAATTAATGTTAAACTTTTATAGCAAGCTGAATGCGCCGGCGCGATTACGATCCAATTAATTTTGAAAGTTACAACTGATTCGATAAGCGAGAAATTGATTTTTAAAAAATCAATATACCGCTTAAAGAATGACATTTTTAACACTTTTTTGATAGTGTTTTTTAAAGAAATTCTTTTCCGTTATTCTTTTTGACAGCTAGTTCTGTATTGGTGACGTACATAATCTCATGTAAGCAGGGCAAAATGGGGAAGCCGATAAATCTTTAGGCGCCAGGCTTGAGATTTTCGCCACCTCTCTGGGTGTCAAGGCCTCCCTACACTTTCGGCACTACCTGCCTAAGAGATTAGATCTCGAAGATACCTACGTTAACGATGTCGATAAGCCGCTTTTGATCTCTCGGGTCCTAAAGTAACGCTTTAGATTTATATGCATCCATTCTTATTTTTAAGTAATTATGAAATAAGAAGAAAATTGTTTAGTTAGTATTTTTCATAGTATTATTTTAGTATTATTTTATAGTAATTGTATAGAAAAAAAGAAGAAAAATTATCCAATCAATCTATCGCTTCTGTCGGTTACGTTGTTTAGTAACGTCGACGATTTTTCTTAATAATATTCTTCCATCACGAAACAACATTCTTTCAATGATGGAAATAAACTTTATCGGCAGAAACGAATGGTGCGGGATGAGATCGTGTTTTTTTTTTCTCGCCCGTTGATTGGCTCGGTCTTTTAGACCGCGATGGCACTCGACGATCCGACGATGCTTTTAAAGTCGCGTCTTTAACCGTGCCGTTTAGCCGCGAATTCCTCGCGTCTATCCTGCCGTCGGAATTCGCGGCTATACGCGCGTGCGTATCGCTCTTAACTTTTTCCTATAAAGTCGAAACGGAAAAGTCGTAAAGGCATTCACGTTGACGTTGCTCACTACCGCGCGTCCTGTCGAGCGCGATAGAAGTTGTCGATTAAAAATCTCCTGCATCGCCGTAAATCAAGTTTCAACACCGCGTAACGTCCATGTTCCATCTTCCTCTACCATGCAAATATACCTGATTTTTGTGAGTCTCGCCAGTAGCAACCGCGCTCGCGATAGTCGTGGGACATACTTATAATGTAATATGTAAAAGCCATTCCTCCCCTTCCCTGCCTACCTTCCCTCGAGTATCTCCGATTACCTTTTCTCGCCACTCCTGCGACGCTAATAGTATTCTCGGAATATCGCGTCATTTAGCGATTGAATGAGTCGTATTTTATTTAATTAATAAACAGGGAGAGATTCCTCCGATGCATTATTTAATGTTCATACAGAATTTCGATATATGATGTGTGCACAAATTTCTTGTAATATGCGTTTTTTACAAGATACTATTATCAATTTAAAAAAGAAATGGAAAGAATTAATCTATTTCTATTTGTTAAAAAAGAAACTATAATATTTGGTTTTTTTACGTAATTCAATTTCTTCAATTATTTCACATATAAAAGTATCAAGATAAAAAATTAAGAGATTCTTCCGATATATTATTTAATGTTCATACAGAATTTCAATATATGATGTGTGCACAAATTTCTTGTAATATGCGTTTTTTACGAGATACTATTATCAATTTAAAAAAGAAATGGAAAGAATTAATCTATTTCTATTTGTTAAAAAAGAAACTATAATATTTGGTTTTTTTACGTAATTCTATTTCTTCAATTATTTCACATATAAAAGTATCAAAATAAATTAATAATTTACGAGAGATGTGTGAGGCAGTAACTTTGTATTGTTAGTGACTAGTAAAATTAACAGGCCAAAGGAGAACTGTGGAAGACGTGATTTGACAACGAGTTGTGTGCTGCTATCTAAATCTATGTACCGCGCGTCGAGGGCCCACGTCGCTCTCAAGTGTATCTCTTCCGATCACACGTTCCGAAATGCCAGACCCATGACCTCCGTTATTCCTCCATGCTATCTATTTATCTCCTGCCATCGCGTACTCTATTGCACGTGAGCCGCTCGCCCGGAGTCGTTCCTGCGGCTCTCGAGAGCCGCACGAACGACTCGCGGTTCGCGAGCTTGTCCCTCATCCGCGTTTCGTACGTATCCTCGTGCGTCTCTCGGTCGTGCCCCGGTAAGCCGTATTTCGGTCCGCGGCGGTACTTTAATGAGCTGATCGTTATCGGGACATTGAGTCGTTCACATGAGTCATTTCTGTGATACGGCCGCGACATGTGCGCGTCCCGAGGGCCTTCCACAAAATGTCACGCCGGTTAACGTGATCCGCTTCCGAATCAGCCAGTACGTCGGACTCTTTGCCGTTTACAATGACAGAGAGGCAACTTCAATCAAAAACGCATTCGAAACTTCAAGCGCTCGTGTTCTAAAGCCGATTTTATACGCGTGTTTTCTTGTAACAAGATCGTAACAAGATCGACAGGAAGATTAATCGTATCTCCATGAACATTCAGCGCTATTATTAGTTATGAATATGTACACGACACTCCTCGCGTGCAAAAACATTTTATTAAACTTTTATTTTCTATGCTACGAGCGGCACTTTCACTTTCTCTGCCGCTCGCCTACTTGTTTGTGTGTCGCGCTGTTTTATTTCCGTGGATAATAAAGGATATACTCGATCTGCCGCGGACTTTCCTCACTGTCGATTCGTATGATCGCGAGTTCGCGAGGAGGTATAACGTCCTCCGATCGGTAATAAAGGTCGTGCCTTGAATTAAGCGCTTCGTTAAACTCGAGCCTTCGGCTTTATCGCGCTTGCTCGAGCACGTCGACGTGCTGCAAGCTGTAAAGCCCATTGGCATAAAGCACGTAAGTATGTACGCGTATACTGCGTAAGTATACTCATGCGCGTATAACTGAAGACTACTCGCCACTCGTGGTTTATTCGCTGTCCCACATATTATGCGACACGGCGCATTCATCATCGAGCCAATCTTAATAAACAATCGGCACTACCCACATTCACACGCATTGATTACGATTTCGCGGAACCTGCCGAAATAAATCTGATGTCAAACGAGATTTCAAGCGGCTTATTCTAAAGCACCGTGCATACGTGCAAGCGAAACCTCCCTATTCTAAACGCACCTTCCTCAGTTTCCGTTCTTATTCCAATGGCACCCAAAATGAAAGTATTGTCCTGATCATGCGATTATTCTCAACTAATGAACATTCTCACTCGTGTATGTATGTTGCCAAGTGGCAAATACAACAGCGAAGGAGTAATGTAGAAGTAGACGTTAAGAATACGGAGGTTAAAAATAAGAGCGTTCAGAACATATAGTGCGAATAAGTAAAATAAGAAGCGTTTAGAAAACGTATCTACGTGACATCTATGCATGGCCGTATAAAATGTTGCACGATATTTTCTTGGGAATTATTGGCGATAGGAACAAAAAAATTTTCTTCTAGCTCTTGCTCGCAGAAAGGCAAATGAATTCACGCCGGTTTCCCCTCGGCGCGCATATAATCTCTATTATGCAAATGGAAATATTCGTGGACGATTTGAGTGGAGGTTAAACCGATCATCGTCGACGACGATCATCGTCGTGGGTGGCCGGAGGCGGATCCAGCGGTAGCACAAGAGCCGAATGCTACCAAGCATTCTCTTCCTTTATCTCTCTCTTTTCCGTCTCTGCCTCTTCCCCTCTCTCTCTCTCTCTCTATCTCTATCTTCTTCGGCTCTTCTTTTTCTTGCAAGTCTGACAGACGAACATATTACGCGGTCTACGTGCATGTAATTATCCCATCAATGCCTCGGATTTTCAAGTCCCTCGAGAGCCTCGCGCGAGAGATACGCTCTGGATTGATTGAGAAATCTTCCCTGTCATTGAGGTGCTTGCTGACGTTGTCCCCCGGGCTTCCCCTACTCCTCTAATTTCGTGTCGTTTCGTCGACGACTCTTGCCTCGAGCCGCGTGGTGACTTGCAGAATTCTTCATTTGGCTCACTACGCGTGTCACATATACGACTTTAATATTCTCCTCCGCTTACAATAGAACAATAGATTCTGTACAATGCGAACCAGATGACACAATAAAATAAAAAAGGAGAAAGAACTAATAGTACTGTGTTTACACCGACATATTCGAAGAGAGAGAGACACACAGAGACAAAGCGATAGTGCTATTTTTAAAAATATTTTACATTTATCATACGATACGTCTCTTTCGAAAAGATAGTGTCCCAATTTTTTGAATGTAACACTCGGAACTTTGCATATCTTCATGCTGGGCGTACCGGAAGTGTCGGCGCGGGTCGCACATCAAAGATAACTTTGTGAAACCCTCGCATCTCGCGTCGTCGGGGCGTTCGATCGATGAGGCGACCCGCAATTTCTTTTGTCGATCGCATAAACATAGGCGCCTCTCCTGATACAACGAGGGGAAGGGGCGGGGGGGGGAGGGAGAGGCAGGGAGGGACCTGGTACTTTAATGCGTGGCTATGATATGATAATGCGCCGGTACACGCGGGATTATGTATATAGGTTCATGTATGATAATTTGGCGAGACAAAGCCGCATTGTCGAGACATAAATTGAATCGCTTCTCTCCTCTCTCCGTCTCTCTCCCCCGTCCCTCTCTTCCTATATCCTTCTCCACCCACCCTCTCCCACTCTGTTCATCGGAAGAAACGCCCACCGCGGAGAGGGACACACTTGCTGCACACCTCGATACCACACGCGCAAGGAGACTTTCTTCTCCTTCTCTCTTTCCACGCGAATGTCTCTTAAACAAGTATTTACTGCAAGCTGGTACAAATGTTCTCGCTGGGGTTGCGGTCGACCATTCTGCAGTCGACTGTTCTAAATCAGGAACAGTAGTGATCCGAAAAATCGGCATAATATCTGGGTCGCTAGTTTCAATCGTTACTTTTAATTAGATCCGAATAAGAGATAATGGACCGCTGTTTAAAAAATTTCTATTTTTAATGTAAATTATTTGAAATTATTTTTTAGTAGTTTTATTTTATAGTTTTATTTTTTAATAGTTTCATTTATTAGTTTTCGAATTTCTCGCTAAGACGTGGCACCTCGTTATAATCGTCCACCAATTTATCGCGCAGCTTTGCGAGGCTGACCTCGTCGCGAAATAAGCAGGCACGATTCGCAGAAGCGGTACATACATCACTCGCAAACATATGAATTACAAAGTTCCAAACTGGTTTCCACGGTGACAAAGGCAGCAGGATCCATCTAGGCCATCGACAAGAATACGAATTTCAATTCGCAACGAGGGCGCGGGTATACCTCGAATCCGTTTGCAAAAAGAAAGAAAAGGTTAACGAAATTATTACGCGCGAGATTACGCGTCGGAGGGAGAGATCGCGTGAGAGCGTCCCTCCTGGTTTTCGCCTCTCCCCCAAGGGTCAAATGTCAGATTCGTCGGTTTCAGGGGCGTGGTATCGCGCATTATTATGGTCCACGCACCGCCGCGCCGGTGACCAGGTTGCGTCGCGTCGCGATTCCCAAGCGCGAATTTACAATCCCACGCTAATCCGCGCAAAATTATATTTCAGCTAACGCCCGTTCCCGAGCGCCTTCGCCGCGACAAAGCGTGTCTCGTATTTTTGCTGATTAACCCTCTTTCGTCGGCCTGATGCTAAGTTATGAATTTCCGGTGATCGCTCGCGCAGACTCCGCCCGCTCGTAGTACGTGCCCGTTCGCAGTATAGTGCAGCACGTGGGAGTACATTTTTCCCACATCGCCTCTCCGCGCACATAGATTTCCCGATGAGAGTAAATATCTAAAGATACTAATCTGCATATATTCAGATTTACGCGTGCTTTCTTAAAGGATATACTAATCTCGTTAAAAATACACATACACACAGTTCGGAATGTTGTAGAAGATCAATGATAACTATACAATCGCATCAAATTCTGTATAAATCATTCTTGGCCTTAGACGATGAGTCACACAATGGTCCAAGCTGTAAAAAATTATTTCTACTACGTGCGGAATAACGAAGCGGAGTTTCAAAGAATTTGGCGTGCATGCAGCAACTCGAGAGCAAAAACAAAGGCTCAGCGAAACGGACGGAATGGCTTTACGGGAGGAAGACTCCGATCTCTCCTGGGCATGAAAATCATAAAAAAAATTAGACTTTCAAATACGTCCTGTCTTTCTGGACCACCTCCGTACGCGTGCGGTCGGTATAAACCGTACGTACCGCAAAAAGCGGCCAGAAAACTGCGGCGGAAGACGAATGTCCCAATGGCGAGGGCACCGCGGCGATTAGCATAATTCCCATGTTAACATTTAACCCGGCCGGCCCCGAAATCTCGAAATTGGACGAGCTCTCCGCTGCGCGCGTGGGAATCTGCGGAGGAACCGGGCAGATATGTTCGCGCCCAGATAATATCGCGAAATTATGTAAACCGCTCCCCTTTTTCACCGTCTGACTCTTGCATCTTCTTCTCAGTTACCACTTTATCCCATGTTTTCTAATCCGGATACCCAAATATGCACGGAAAGAACGGTTTTGCTGAGATATCTAAAAATTTAGCCAGATACAGATCTAAAAATAATTATGTCGGACTATCCAAAATAATTATGTAGGATGCTCAAGCATAATGACAATGCTGCAAAAAGTGTTGACATCCTAGCAAACAGCTTGAGCGTCCAACATAATTATTTTGGATGATCCAATATAATTATTTTCTGATCTGTATCTGACTACATTTTTAGATACTTCAGGAGAACCGTTTTATCTGTGTGGACGAAGTCCAAGAGGAAAAAATAAAGAATTCTTATTTATCCGATTTTATAGAGACTCTTATTTTATAGAGAATTTTTATTTATTTATAAAATTAAAATTGAACGAATTTAAACTTATTTAGAAAATATAGAATCAAGTCGTGTTTTAAGATTGTCGTCGTCGCCTGTAATGTACACGTCATCCCGTCGATATCTCGTACCGATCCGCGAGATGGGCGAGACCGGACAGGATTTATGTGAAATGCCGCAAAATTTCTCACCCCTATCCCGAGAAAGGTCGCCGTAGCGGCCGACGGCGACGTTTCTCACCGTGGCGTCAACGCCGATCTTATCTCGCGCCCTTCGAGCCCGCCGATGGATCCTTTTAATTAGCCTCCGGCTAAGTATAAGCGTCTCTCTCTTCGCCTAGGATCAGTTAAACCTGTACGGATCGTATCCGGCAATATCTTCGAGGTCAATAACATGAGCGCCCCGAGAGTGCGAACACAGTTCGACCAGGTTTCTCGCGTCGCACAATGGGATACTTTCCGACGACGGGCATTATTTAAAGGTGAGAAAGGAAAAACGAGACCATTAGGACGAAAGGCTCCCCTATAACTTAGATAAACGTGCCACGTGCTTTACGTATCTCGACTCTCTGGAATTTTTTATATTAAATTAAAAGATATATTACAATACAAAAATATTTAACGTATGAGAAGTATAAAACTAAGCGTATTAAAAATTACATAAATAATTTTTAACATAGTCACAACGACGGTTTTTAAGAACAAATAACAAAGTATAAAATTTTCTCTTCATTTTGTGCATTTTAATTCTGACTGTAACTTAACCAATTTTTATTTAAATTATTTTGTGTGTTAACTTTTGACTTTTTATCACATCATTTCGACAATTGATGACCAATCTGCGCTATGTATTATTTATTCTTGTGCCTCATTTGTGTTCTCGTGGTGAGTGATTTTTCGTTCTTTTAGACACAGCTCTATTATACTTTTCAATTTTTAACGAAGATGGGACTTTGTCGTCTTTTTTGGCTTTGGATGGATCCTTTTCCACTCGGCCTTGTAACCGTTTGTGAACGACACATTTGACATTATGATCTCCACCACGTGAATTCTTTTGAGAAGTTTTTAATATATTTTCCGTTGATAAAGACTCGAAAATGAGTCGAAACGTCCGGTTTTATTGTTACATCATGATTTTTTATTAAAGAACATCGTTTTTATTGTTATATCATGATTTTTTATTAAAGAACATTATATTTTATTATATCTTTTGCGCACTGTCGCCAGCGCTTGACTCTTAATTGCCCTTTATACTTTGTTATTTGACCTTATCGAGAGTCAACTATTTATATATTATTTGATTTTTTAAGAACAGTTATATAACATCCGATGAGTCTTATATAAGCCCACTTGAACGAATAGGGGCAACTAATTAAAAAAAACCTATCAATTAACAAGGTCATACCGAGTGCGCAATTAGCGAGGTGTCGTGATGTCCTTCGGGAGTCGGGACCACCGCTCTGATATAATTAGCATACCGGGAATCGTATTACACGTAAGATGCAACTAGAGACTCCCAAGGGGGTAGCCATAAAGTTGTGCATGCGAGAAAAATGAAAATTTTGATTGAAAAAACAGGACGGAATATAGGATTCTATTTAAGCGAAAATTACAAGAACCTGGATGAGAAAGAAAAACTGGGAAAAGTAATCGGTCGTAAGAAAACTTTACCACTTTCATTTATCGCAATTCATCGAGCACGCTTGATGCTATGACGATGCCATTTCGCTACATGAACAATAAAAAAAAACTTGCATTTTGTCGTTCGCTATTCGATCGCTGTTCCTTCTCGCCCTCTTATACCCGAAAGAATTTGCTATCGTAGGGTTAATTTAAATCGTATTCAATGCTAATGGAAGGTGAAGTGTCTGTGATTCTTCATGTGCATCGGGGCAACCTACGCGACGCACCGTACACGCGTCTCGGAGCGTGACGTCGTGCGGAATGGAACGACATTGGAACGCCGGAATTCAAGACAGTGCCGAGACACGCGTCAAAAGTATTACGTGCATTTACTGCAACGACAGATGTGACGCGTGAACGGCAGTCGTCACGAGAATCATTCGTAAGAGTCATCCGTAACATGACGATTTCTGTTGCGAAAAATTAAAACTGCGACTCTGCGAAGACTCGTTTTTTATCTTATAATATAGTACTCGTTGATTTTGTATTTATTTTATAATTTTGTCAATTTTAATACTGAAGAAATAGCTATTCAATAACTTGAGAAATACTTACGTTATGACTTTGTGCAAAATTCTGCAATTTTTGCCATCTACACTGAGAGAAAAATTTATGATATTTGTGACTATAATGAAAAGTTAAATAATTATGGTTAGGTGCACCATTTTTATAGTTATTACTGCTACAATATTAGTAGTAATAACAAAAAAATAGTTACAAATACTATAATTTAACTATAACTATTATAGTTAAAAAAAAGTGTCAACTATAATGATTAATAATAATTAACTATAATAATTATAGTTAAATTATGGTATTTGTAACTATTTTTTGTTATTATTACTAACATTATAACAGTAATAACTATAAAAATGGTGCACCTAACCATAATTATTTAACTTTTCATTATAGTCACAAATATCATAAATTTTTCTCTCAGTGTATCAGATTAATCTTGCTTATTATGAATTTGTTATAATTTTAACATCGGATTTGTATTTAGCTATATCTCTAAAGAACCCTTACGTTTTAAAAATAAAAAACAGGGATTGTGCGCGAGAGTATTCAATAGTTTACATCTTTTCTGCAATATGATAGATCCAATATCCAATTACGAAAATTTTACTAACTTTAATCTTTACAAAAAATTTCTTTTCAAGACCGTACTATATTTCATTCTGATATAATAAAATTATTTTATTAAAAGATAGAGTAAAAAATAAAATAAATTTTTCCAACGCATTATATGTAACAAATGAGTATTTAAAAAATTCATTAGAATAGCCTCTTTTTATAACTTGATCCTCTAATTTCAGAAACATGGCACGCGAGTAATAAAGCATTTCTGAAGTCAAAATCTTATTCAGCGTCAAAAAATTCCAAGGATTATTTTCTTTTTTAGGTTTGAAAAGGTAAATTGAATTTTTCTTCAAGTTATTTTGAATTATCAGCTATTAGCCATTTTTCATAGGCGATCACATATACGATTACATATGTATATGCGAAGCGATGTAGGAAATCCAAAGGATTCAATAAGCGCGTCATAAATACGGGAATTAGATACGTAGCGATGCAATTCGCCGCGCTTGTATAAGCGTGTACCTGCTTAGCGCGCTAACCGCTAAAGTAACACACGTAGCTCAGCGGGAACGGCTCTGACCCACGCATGCACGACGCGTTCACGGTGAGCAACTTAGTAAGTCCTTAATTCTTATCTACGCGTATCGCGCGCGTGCATTGAATCGCGCCGAGTCGGCGGCGATCAAACCGTATCCGCACGTAAAGAACGGTTTTGCTGAAGTATCTAAAAATTTGGCCAGATACAGATCTGAAAATAACTTTGTCATCAAAAGTAAATAGGACGCGTACACTGAGAGAAAAATTTATGATATTTGTGACTATAATTAAATTGTAAATAATTATGGTTAGGTGCACCATTTTTATAGTTATATTACTGATATAATGTTAGTAATAATAACAAAAAAATAGTTACAAATACCATAATTTAACTATAATTATTATAGTTAAAAAAGGTTCCAACTATAATAATTAATAATAATTAACTATAATAATTATAGTTAAATTATGGTATTTGTAACTATTTTTTTGTTATTATTACTAACATTATAGCAGTAATAACTATAAAAATGGTGCACCTAACCATAATTATTTACAATTTAATTATAGTCATGAATTATAGTCATAAATTTTTCTCTCAGTGTAAGCATAATGATAATGCTGCAAAAAGTGTTGATATTCTAGCAACTATTTTGAACGTCCTACATAATTATTTTGATGGTCCAACAAAATTATTTTCAGATCTGTATCTGGCCAAATTTTTAGATACTTCAGCAAAATCATTCTTTCCGTGCGTATGCCGACTTATCGCTGCGGATGAAACGCAGTTCGACGCGGATCGCTGTAATTTTATTGGAAAAGCGCGATCTCCGCTAATCACGACGATTCGTCGTGAGTGCGTTTCCCACACGGAAAGAACGGTTTTGCTGAAATATCTAAAAATTTGGTCAAATACAAATCTGAAAATAATTTTGTTAGACCATCAAAAGTAACTAAGTAGGACACTCAAGCATGATGATAATGCTGCAAAAAGTTTTAATGTTCTAGCAATTCTTTTGAGCGTCCTACTTAGTTACTTTTGATGGACGAACAAAATTATTTTCAGATCTGTATCTGGGCAAATTTTTAGATATTTCAGCAAAATTATTCTTTCCGTGCACTTCCTCCTCGACTTTCCCGAGCGCGAGCGCCGTAAATCATCGCGAGAGGATATCTCACGCGGGAGAACCGAGTTCAATAAACGGACGAGTCGCTTACGCCGCTAAGCGCGATCGATACGATGAAATATAGCGACTAAATCGGCGTATTAAGATAAGTGCTTGCTCCGGTTTGAACGTAAGGAAGTCAAGGGGAGCAATAAGAAGTGCCGAGATAAGTTGAATCGTAAGGCAAGGCGATTAAAAAAAATCTTGCGTGCTTCCCGTATTTCATGGACGCGATTTCGCGAGAAAACAATTACGAGAGCTGGTTGAATACCACATTGATTTTTCAATCTTCGATCACGTCATATCTCTTTTAGCAAAAAGATACTTAATTTCTCTTTAAATCTTTTTTTTTCATGCCACCGCATACGTAACAAAAAGATTTTAGATGGACGCGGGCAAATTACAGATCTATCAAGAAGCGATTATCGATGACTCGCCGATGACTCGATTCTTTGGACCACGAGGAATCACTCTATCGGGGGATCGTAGGTCGATCCGGTAACATTGTGAGTCACGTCCCTGCGGCACGTTTAATTCCGTGGTAAGAAACGAGAATGGGCGTATCGAATCTCGACGAAGTAGTCATCGTAACCAGAGCGAAAGCATTCTGAATATCGTTGTGGCGGGCCCTATTGTTGTGCAACGAGAGACGAGTCAGACCTATCCCAACGAACGCATGATGGGCATACAGAAACGCATTTATATATGAGTAAAAAAATAATAACAAAACTGTAAATTTTAAAAATAACCATGTCTCTCTCTCTCTCCCTTTCTCTTTCAATGAAAATTAGATGGCAGATAACAGAAATGAAGAAATAAAAGATACAAAATATCAGTATCGTTTGATGCTCGTAATTAATATTCGTAATGACCAAAAAAGATTACAATGTTGATCTTTTCCAGATCTCTTATTATAGATTTAATTGAACGAGCATTAAAGCGGTAGAAGACGTAAATCCGCCCCTGCAGGTATTCTTCCAGCGTTTTCGATTAGTCACGGCATATCGAGTACTCGAAACCCATTCGCCATGGGCCGTCGAGTTGAAATCTCGCCAATAAAAGGAACTCCGAGTGCGTTACGCGTCGAACTAGCGTCCCACCGGCCGAGGTGTCTCCGTAAAAAAAGTGTTTCAAAGATTTGATGTCGGATAAGCGTCCATCACATTGTGGATCCCTCGGACCCACGGCGGTGTGTCTTGAGTTTTTGACACTGACGGACAAACGGACAAAGCAACAATGGCTCGTTTCGGGCATGAAGTTGAACGAATTCCGTCAGAATGACAATCAACGATACAATGTTGCGCAATGAAACATTATCTCTCAAGTAAAAAAAGCATCCAAATGAGTGAATTCTGAATTTACATCGACAAATCTCATAAAGAAGAGAAGAGGAAGATTGTCGTTGATTTGAAATTAAAATAAGTTGAAATATATTTTCTTAGATAATCAATCTCGTTACGCACTGTACTCCACGACCTCCACATTCTCATACCCGGAATTACTCGTGACGAGAGATTTCACTATGTATCTCGAATTTGCGATCGCGAGTCATGAATCTGCGAGCTAGATAAGAGAATGATGCATATGTCTCGTTACTGATAGATTTGATGACGGAAAGACTCGGAGGAACTTCGTAAGGTGCTATTTACGAAGCATTTTCTTTTTCAGCAAGCGCGTGATGACAGATAAAGACAAGATATCTATCAAGATGTAGAATAATGCGAATTCTAAGAGGGTGTAATAATATTGATGTTAATTTTGTTCTTTAAAGAATCATACTGTTCTTATTAAATGTTTCAGAATAACCTATCAAAGTAATAATAATGTCATGATGTCATAATGATAAAATTAATAAATATAATACTATGATTTTTTAATAACTCCGTGATGGCTATTAAATTGATATTGGTGACACAATGACTATCAAATAATCTTAAATATCAAATAGTCATAAATCTTTTATTACTTTTATGAAGACTGTTAATTTTATCATTAGAATATATTGTACATTTCCATAATCATTCTATTTACTAGCATAATTATCACGATTGATTCTATTAATCTAAATATTTAAAAATGTACAATATACCGTTTGCTTGAATAAAGCAGCGTGTGAATGATAAAAGATCCTCGATGTAATCGCGTTAATTAAGCCGAGCTCGCTAGATTTTATCCAGCTACGTCAAGATTTTGATATATACCGACTTCAGTAATTATTAAGTCTGCTACTACCCCGCCCCCTCCCCTTTTTCATTCTGCCTTTTCCTAAATATACCCTGCGATAAACGCAATTGATCACGCAGATGGTATTTATCCTCGCCTCGCGATATCTCCTTACAATGTAAGTGAAACTTGAAAAAATTATGGCAGTCTATTATCTCGATAATTGGCACATTACTTGAAAAATTTGTGCTCATCTTCACGCGATGTGATTATCAAAGATACTTTCTGTTACTACGTAACAAGATCTTTACTTATTTATTAGATCAAATCTCTCGCTCTCTCTCTCTCCTTTCTTCTCGTGACATTTAAATTTTCACTGGTAATTTTGTTGCTGCTGAGACGTCAAACAATCTTTCGTAAAAATAGTGAGATACGCTTCTACACAGTGCTTGTAGTGGACGAGCATTTTGCAGATGGCATCTTCGATATCATCGCGCAAGGCATTATGAAGATTTACAGTTATTCGAGCAAGCGGAGCAACACGACGTCGTATTATATAGTCAAGATTCTCGACCACGGGACCCCCGCGGTGTCATACGCTATCGAGATATCATCGAAGCAGAGCTAAGCGCCAAGGCGCGCACTACTGATATTCTCGTATCTACTATGCATCTTTCTATGTCAATTCCCATAATCTAGCGTGCAAGACAGCATTAACAGATACCTGTAACCTGTTACAGATTATTCGAGGGATTTATGTCAAGTCAAACCATTCCGATCTCCGGGAGTAAAATTAATAATCAGATCAAAATTTGCGTTACGATTGTGAATATATCTACTTTGCTTTTTCATCATTTTGGATTCTAACAATAAGTTTTTAATCATGGTCTATTTAAGTAACTTGCCATTTTAATAATATAAGATACCAAGTTTTCTTGTATGCTGATATTATCTAGGAAGGTCCCCATCCTGACTCTTGCGGCTAACCGCACAAAAGTTGCTTTCAAAAAATGCGACCGCGGCTAGATGAATCAGTGGCTGGTGACTCATTCTATCAAAAAATGCCGGCATCGAGAAATTGAGACGTGCAATGTAAAATTGACCAATGCATTGAGAGTAAAACCAGATCAAAGCATAGTGTACCTACTTGCAAATATTGCGCTACATATTAGATTACATATCATTTGCGAGCGAGCGTAAACGCGAAGGAGTTCAGTATTTCTTACTCGAAAATTAGTCTTGAGGGAGTGCCTTAAATGAAACTAATAATGCTTAATAGGCTCTTTGCTCCTATAAATTGATACAATTTTCCACGGGAAAAAAAGATAGAATCTCGCAAGCTCTCTATGCATCGACGAAGGCATTTTAACGACGGCTTATCGATGGCTTATTACACAGAATGTTATACACGTGAGCCTGATTATTTTCCCTCGATTTTTCTCTATTTTCTAGGAACTTGCATTCACGTTCCTCCATGGTTCTCTAAAACGCCCGAAGTCATCATAAATTGAGTAATGCCAAATAACCCAGAACACGTATCACGGTAGTTGATCACGATAATAAGCCGCGCGTTAATTATTTTTCGCCACGATAAAGACAATATTATTCAAATCTGCGATGAAATATTGGGCCTCCTGTTCAAGGAAGATATTGTGTCGCGATAATATTATAAGTTTATAATTATTATAATATTATAAGCTTTTTTTACTATAAATATGTTTATGAATGCACATCATTTTAGAAACTTAACTTCATCGAATTATAAAAACAATGTTTGAAAATTTGCAAAAATTAAGATAAGCGGTACATAATTGGAATTTCCCTGACAGCGACTTTAACGGTCGATGGCGAACGGTGCTGCGGTACCCTGTTGCAAATAGCACACCATTAGCCTCCGTATGAGACGGGCGTAATGTTATACATTACGCTCTAATGACTACGTGTGGATTGCTGCTGAGCATAAGTACGCGAGTCCGTTGTTCTCTTTTACCCGATCATCATACTAAAGACACAGGTGCATAAACTTCAATAGTAGTTTTCAACGTTCAACATAATCTAATTAATATAATAATACAAATAACAAAATTTTGAAAAGATCCATCGATATGTTAACATACTTGGAAAGATTTTTGGCGCAAATTAAATTTACTCAAAATAATGTAACTTTATTTTTATTTTCATCAGAGAAATATAAATTCCTGTAAATAATTTCCTTTGTTATTTCAACGTCACACTGATAGAAAAATTTATAATATTCATGACTATAAATAAATTGTAAATAATTATGGTTAGGCGCACCATTTTTATAGTTATTACTGCTATAATGTTAGTAATAGTATAGTTAATTATTATTAATCATTATGGTTGGAACCTTTTTTAACTATAATAATTATAGTTAAATTATGGTATTTGTAACTATTTTTTTGTTATTATTACTAACATTATAGCAATAATAACTATAAAAATGGTGCACCTAACCATAATTATTTACAATTTAATTATAGTCACAAATATCATAAATTTTTCTATCAATACATCTCAACTAATTTTATTTGAAAATCCTCTCATGTATTCGTTCTCATTTGAGAAACTTTCACCAAATTTCGAAAACTGAAAGCTACTTGTATTTTTTGAACTATATCCAATATAAATGTCATAATACCACTTAAAACATATAAAATGATATAAAAGAAATATATAGGAAATATAAAATAACTATCAATTTGGAATCGTCAATTTCCCTTCGTCGGAAGACGAGAGTGCTGTAACAATTCATCAGACGTGAACATAATCGTGATAAAGTGCATCTTAACTAAGTAACGAGCAATGAAGACAAATGAGTAACCGCTATCACCTGCCCGTCCATGACATGCCTTCGAGGCATCGTCATGGTGCAACTCGTGTTTAATTAAGGCTAACAAATGACGTACCGAGCACGTAATTAAGTAAGAGAATGTAACTGCTAACGTTTAACGTTGCCGCCTTCTTGCAATCGGGTATCGTCAGATTTTTCTGCAAATCGCGTGTCTAATTAATTCTTCGGTTAACCCAGTACACCATAGCGACCATTGTCGCTATGTAATCATGATCACGATGTAACTGGGACCGAACGCACGGGACAGGAAGAAGCCCGTTCTCACTGTCTCGTACTTATTATGAGAAATGACGTGGAACGTTCTCCTCTTTCCTTTTTCTCTTTCACCTCGGCAGACCCCTTGCGCGATTGCATCTTCCCGTCAACGAGAAATCACGAATGCGCATGCCAAATCTTTGAAGGGGACGATGACGGGATCCCTCGCGTCAACGTCTTTCTCGTTTATGCCTCGCGAAAGCGACGTGACGGGGAACAAAGTCCCTCCGGGCGATTTCGGACCGGCTCGTTTTCGCGGCGGCACGCCATCGGCCCCTTCCCCTTCTCGTGTTCGTCGTCAGGACATCCTACAGATTGTCCCACCACGTGGCCACGAGGAGAGAGATTCGGCGGCCACTGCGAGAGCCAGCGCGATGCATTCCAATGCAAATATCTCTCGCCCTGAGGACACGGCGTAATCGTCGCAATTTCATGCTTCTCAGAAATTCAACCTGCTCGCCTTACATCTCCTCTCTTCTCTACGATCCTTTCTGTAGCCCGGTTACTCTCTTGCCTCATCCCACCCCGACTCAGTACTTGATAACTCACCCTCAAGTACTTTGGAGCGCCGTAATATTTCATTGCTGATCGGGAAGGAATAACAGAATCGTAAGTGCTTCGTAATGAAGGGTATATTTATAGCTCTCTTGAAATGATGAATGAACCGTGCGATTTTATAAATCATCTTCAAAGTGATATAAAGTATCAGTTTCTATTCTTTCTATTATTCTCTTTTCTTGAAAGAAGGGATAATAATTTCTTCTTTCAAGAAAGAATGAAAAATATAGATAATCGCTTTGCAAGAATGATGCTATAAGCTATAAATTATGCAATGAACCAGCGGGAGACTGAGGATATCAAGTTTCAGCTTGTCATCGGATCGGTTTTAGCACCTGTTAACCGCTCTGTTTATACTTTACTCGTCAAGATGTCGAAATAAAGATGAATACTTGAGAAATTTTCAATTAATTTTCTAGTTATTTACTTCTTAAGAACTTTTTAATATAGGTTATTCTATCTCATAAGGTTCTATCGTACGAATATAAAATCCTTGAATACACAATATTAAGTGATATACAATTAGAAAAAGAATAAGAATATGATAATTCGGACGTTGGCTCATTGTCAGTTATAAGAAAAAAAAGTATAAAACTACACGGAAACCCAAAATAGTTGCTGGAATATCGAAACTTTTTGTAGCATTATCATAATGTTTGAGCGTCCCACGTAGTTACTTTTGATGGTCTAACAAAGTTATTTTCAGATCTGTATCTGGCCAAATTTTTAGATACTTCAGCAAAACCGTTCTTTCCGTGTAAATAATTAATAATTGTGCCATGATTTGACAATTATACCCTTCCCCTTAAACGAAGGACAAAACTCTCGACCGAACTAGTCGAACTAATTTCTACTACACGGAAAGAACGGTTTTGCTGAAGTATCTAAAAATTTGGTCAAATATAGATCTGAAAATAATTTTGTTAGATCATTAAAAGTAACTAAGTAGAACACTCAAGCATAATGATAATGCTACAAAAAACCTTTTAATATTCTAGCAATTATTTTGAGTGTCCTATCTAGTTACTTTTGATGGTTTAACAAAATTATTTTCAGATCTGTATCAAATTTTTAGATATTTCAGCAAAATCATTCTGTACATTCGTTTATTTTCTCGCTTCTATTTCTCACGATGGATCTCTTTATTCCAGGGTGGTCGGAGCGGTGGTGGTCGGCGCGGCTGTCTGCAGCCGCATCCCCGGACTGGCGAAAAGTCAGCGCGAGCAGTGCAGAAAAGCGCCGCACGCGATGCCGGCGGTGGGCGAAGGCGCCGCGCTGGGTCTGCGCGAGTGCCGGCACCAGTTCCGACATCACCGTTGGAACTGTTCCCACGTGTCCAACGATCAGGTCTTCGGCCACGTGGTGGTAGTGGGTAAGGATTGTTCTGTCACCGGCGCTCGGTATTTATTACGCCGCGTAATACATCACAGATGCTACGTACATACGTACTCTTGTACTCTTTGCTCTTCGCGAAAGGCTTTCCTGCTGTCTAAAGTAGTAGGTAGCGGGATGAAACTGCGCATTTAACATCCCGCAATGGAAATACGGTGTAAGAAAAAGAGAAGTTTGGATATGAGAATCTATCACTCGAACGCGCGCGTAAAATTGTATAGCTTACTACCTGTTATGTACTAGTGAGTCGCGTGCGTGTTGGAACATCCTCAATACGTTACGAGTTAAAGGAGACGCATGACTGTTACATCATTCCCGCATTCTATTAGACCCGCACTTGTATCGTACTAATGATCTTTTCATTAATATCCTCGTGCTTTATCGTCGACTTATCCATTTACATCCTAAACGTCAGATCCTTTCTCATTATCGAAGATCCAGTGATTAAAGATACGACTTCGAAGCCAAATTAATAAACCGTCCATATAATTAACCGTGAAAATTATTACAGTCCCGTGTAGTTATTGAATAAGTGATCAGAGATTGTATATCTTAATTTTAGTCGTCCTCTGTTAATAAATCAAAACGCGCATTTCACGCATATTTATGTAGCTCATAATTCCATGAAAAATTAGTAAGAAAAAAGTAACATATTTCTTGTACTGTGCGAAAGACTGTGATATAATGGTAAAATAACAAAACAAATTTTCGTTCAAATAAATCACCCCACCTGAACTTTGATCAAGTTCCTTCATTTTTCTCTCTAAATTTCAAAACCGAAAGTTAAGCGCTCTATTCGGGTCGCTTTAATTCGAAGAGACATTTTATGGCAGCGCGTCCTGGTATATTTTTATAGCGATTAAAATTTTGCGGACGAGAGAGCTGTGGAGCTGCAGCTTTTATCACTATGGAAATCAGCGGAACGGCAAGTGGTAGTGGACTACCATACATATGCACACATTCTGTATAAAATAGGGTCTGGTTTCTCGTGTTACCGTTTCGTCGGGACTGCAACCTGCACTCCCAGTACATAACTTATATTCGAGGATTGTCGTATTGTAACATTGCGCGATTAAAAAACTAATATAGAAACATATTTAATATATATACACGGAAAGAACGATTTTGCTGAAGTATCTAAAAATTTTGCCAGATACAGATCTGAAAATAATTATGTTGTACCATCCAAAATAATTATGTGGAACACTAACGACAATGCTGCAAAAAATTTTGACATCCTAGCTTGAATATCCTACATAATTATTTTGGATGGTCCAACATAATTATTTTCTAATCTGTATCTAACTAAATTTTTAGATACCTACTTCAGCAAAACCGTTCTTTCCATGTAGTCTTCAAAATCAATTTTCGCGACACTAGATAGTCCTAAACTTCAATGTTCTAAAATAAGATTAAACTTGTGCAATTTAATCGCCGTAGCCAAAAGAGGCAGAATTATCTCTCGCGAAGTACAACGTGCAATTATTTAAATATGCACTTGATATATAGCAGGCATCCTTACTCACTTCTTAATTTTTGGTGGTCAAAGAAGCAACTTAATATCAAACGACAAGCTGTGCGTCGTGGCAGGTCGGCTCGATGACAAACGGCGAAAGCGATATTTTTCGAGGACAAGATAATCCCTGATCCTGTGAGCAGAAGCTGATGTGTGATCCGAAAATATCGTTAAATACGACGCATTTGTCATCTCGGCATTAAAAACTATATAAACGCGAGTCGAGGGGATAAACGTCCCACATCGGGGACCTACTCGGTTATATATGTATAGCGTGTTGCATCTCGAGATCGAATCTTTGAAGATTTTAAAAAGGGAAGAAAAATATGACTGAGGAAGAATCTCCATTTAGAAGAAAAGTTAATAATTGCATCATATAATTTCTGTGAAACCAAGATATTTTTTATATCATTTCTTTCTATTTCTAATAAAGAGGCTTTGGATGTGAAACGTCCTGTATACGAAGGATAGCAGATATAACGCTTCGTAGTGGTGCAAGTCAGCGATTTTTCATGATTAACCGAACGGATTAAACCGCCGAGGTGGAAGAATCAAAGGAGCTTGGTAAACACGATGTGATTTACAACGCGCAACGAGATGATCTTTGTTACTCGTTATCTTGTTGCCATTGTACGAGCCTCGTCCGTCATCATCGAGAGGCTCATGGGTGACTTCTGGAATTCCACGCTGAATAAAATGCTCATATAATGCATCGTAAAATCCCGCGAGAGAGATTGGAAGAGAATATCACGATTCCGTGCAGACATTTGCGTAAGTCGCGAATATGTATGCGATAATTACGAATTTAGCATTTTAATTTATGACGATCGTTACTGTTTAATTCAAGTTTACAAAGTGCGGAATTTTTGTAGACGCAATATCCATCGTGAAAATATGCGTAATGTTTATTAAAATTTTTGCTGTTGTCACATCTGCAAGTCGATAATGTCGTAGAATTTAAAATCGAAGAAAACCCGTACGGAATGTTTTTTAAAAGAGCGAAAACGTTTACGTATACGCTCGGCGACATGGACGCAAAACGGAGAAGGAAAATAAGCGGCGGCGTCGAGGAAGTCGGACGAGAAATAAGAAGACCAGAAATTAATGCGCAAAAAAGTATAAATAACGCTTATAAGAGACAGTGGGAGAGAGGATGCAGAGATGGAACAGGCAGGGCGGTCAGTTGCTAACTTAATTAGTGAAATTAACGGGGCCGCTCGACATGCCGAAGCTAAATGCAGCGATATATACGCTTTAAAATATTTCCCCGCTCTTAAAACGCTCGCATTACGCATTCTATGTAATCTGCGAGCATACGTGTAAAAATAGTCTCGAAACAAAGCGCGATTAATATGCTTTCTTAAAACAACGTGAACTTGTCGAACGATGAGACATGGCCTGTCGAATTGTCTATGTTGCTCATTAAAAGAAGCTATAAATGAATGAAATAAATTTCTGATAGCACTATAAAAAGTTTACAGTTTTTTGGAAATAATTTTGATTTATCTACAATGTGAAGGAGAAATACAGATGCCTCCATGCACAGATATCTCTATTATTAACGTAAACTCATGTTTTTTCTTCGCCCATGATTCGTACAATCGCGTGTCATGCGTGACAAACGTTAGCCATATAATAGATATGATTGTAATTGAATATAATTAGACGCATCAATCGCCGAAAACTCATTACAGAAGCTGGAACGTTGCTCAAAAACGATCCCAAGATTTCGTGGCCCATTCGAATGTATTCTCGTGGTGAATACATTTTCATAAATTAGGCAGATTTATCCGGGAGACTTTTCGAGATCCAAGAAAACGTGGGCGACGATCGTCTAATCGCCTAAATGAAACGACGTAATTAAGAGATCCATTACGTGAACGATGGACCATATATTATCCGTTGTAAATTCAAGCGAGAACAGGACGTCGTTCTTGACCCACCGATGTCATCACGAGAAATTACATAGGGATTCCTCGATCTCTTCTTTCCTTTCTCTTTCTTTTTCTCTCTCTCTCTCTCTCTCTCTCTCTCTCTCTCTCTCTCTCGCTCTCTCTCTCAATTATTCCTCCAGTAACAAATAACGTCCCTCTCAGTCGCTTATGGCGAACTAAATCTTCCAAAAATCCTTATCTCACGCTAATTGTTCTTATCGGCGAGTGATTCCATGCGAATGCATGCAATGCGCCAAAGGACTAATATTATTCCGCGGATGACAATGTTATTCGGACAGCACAGCAAACGAGCGATAAGCGAAGGTGGGAGAATAAAGGTCGAGTGACAAAGAGAGCGCGAAAGAACTGGTGTTCGCACGAGACACCGAATGTATCCTTTTCTGCCCTCTCCCCCCTCACCCCCACCCTATCAACCCTTGGATAACATTGGCGAAGATATTGCATTAATGCAGCGTCCTATCAATTTCTGCTGCAAGTCCTTCTCCTCCTCCTTTTCATCCTTCCGTACACTTATATCCGCTCTCGCGCTTGTACGCGCTTTTTTCATTTTTTTCAAGTTCTTATCCGTCTCAAATAACTGGACTGGCCCACACTCGGCGCTCTGGCATGGACACACCTACCTACCTGCGTCTACCTGCCTTTACCTGTCTTTACCTGCCTGCTCGCTTGCCCGCTTGCCTACCTTCTTACCTGCCTGCCTGCCTGCCTGCCTGCCCGCTTGTCTGCCTGCCGGCCTGCGGTTCCTCCCCTGGTGCACAGTTGATGCATTCATTCTCCTGTTCCGCGTCGATGTATACTCATATTGAGCTATATCGCGTCGATGACCGTGCGAAATGGCGCACATGCCGCGTTCGACACACATGCGCACGTATGTACAAAGTAACGATGGTGCAAACAACGTAGAAGGACGATTCCTTCATGCGAGATGTTCAAAAAGCAAAGTCTCAATCTTTCTACTTCGTTTTAAAGAATACTAATTTTAAAAATGGAAAAATCAATAATCTTTTATCGAACACCTTAACACTAGAAGCACCGAGCGGTATTTTTGGTAATTTCCATTTTTCAAATTAATATTCTATTTCTTGAGCAAAAGATACGTTTTTGAAATTTTTTAACTTTTTATTAACTCATAATACATAAAAAAATCAAAAAATTTCAAGATCCTATTTTTCATGCAAAAATATTTACATTAATCTAAAAAATGGGGACGGTCAAATATGACCGCTCAGTACTTCTATAGTGTTAAATATCTTTGCTATTCTAAATAATAGGAAATAAATTGAAGCTATACGGTTCTCGAGAGGGACGCGCGCGAGTGTATGTGTGTTTTGTGCCGTCGTTATTAATGCATTTTATATATCGATTAACTAGCTTTCACAATCGAGAGGTAAGATAGTACCGAGAGCTCAATATAATTATATCGCGCGGCAACGCCAGTCGATTTATCTCTGTCAACGTTATCTTACCGCTAATTTGCTCGATAGATTGTTTGAGAATTTGCCGGCTCGCAGGAACATCCATGAGAAGTAAATCCTGCGCGTATATATATATCTCTACTGTCCAGTAAAATAATTAGATTAGATAATGCGCGCGAGTGTCTATAGAGGAACCACCGAGAGAAGAGAGTCATTCTCAAGAATTTATGGTCGAATTTACGGTCGATACTGTTGCCGCAACATTTCTCGCGATATCCTTCGGCCATTCGGTATTCGCGGAACTGATATTTATTCAAAATCAAATTGTGTACCTGGGTCTGTTTAAATAATTACGAGATTGCGGTCGATCATACTTATATCTTGCGTCCGACCACGCGATTACGTTTAAAGCAAACTTGGACGTCGCACGCACAGTAATTTGCCGTCATTAACAATTTCGGTTGTAATACGCGTACATTTGCAATAGTCATTGACTACTACATACTATCGTATAGGAAGACGCGAGACGAATTTCCATGTAAAACTAGATGGGAATCGCTTCCCCATTACTATCATCCGCTAGCGCTTGGCGTTTGATTTATCTGCCGAAGGCAAAGGAGCGAAGGCGCGGCGGGATGACGAACGGGATCGATATAATTCAGCGTATTTTAGTGTAGAAAAGTGCCAACGGCAACCGGCACGGCGGATCCCGGTATGGATTGAGTTATGGACCGGTACGCTGGGGTGCTCGCTCTCGAGTCCCCAGAGGCTCTCACCGTCTGTGGATATAAGGCCTCTTTAAACCCCGTATAAAAATAAACTAGTTAATAAATTAATATATCGCCGGCCCGTATCTCTTTCCCCGTTGACCGTTGCTGTGGACAAGTGCCTCTGCGAAAATCGCCAACGAGTCGACCGGGGCCATTAATAATGATGTGCAAGTGAGTCGAGAGAAAGAGATAGAGAGAAAGAGAGAGAGAGGAGGGGGAGGAGGGGAGCAAGACGATGAACTCGCACAGATTGTCGTTGCTGCCCTTCTTATTAAGATGTAACCGGTCATCGGGAACGTTGTACGATAAGTACCTTCCAAGAAAACGCTCGAAGAGAGAGGCGGTTATGAGATTATTTTTTTCCGTTCTTCCGATAACAGGTACTCGATCTTCGCGAGTTTCGCGCGGTTTGTAATAACAAGCGCGATGATGCCTCGCTCGTTTACAATGTCACGCGAACATCGTGAGTAATTCTATGCGTGAGTCTGCAGCCTCGAAGCAATATGTGTACAGGATTTAACCCTCTCATCACGACGAATTTGCATAATTCAACTGCGGCGATTAGTTGTTAAATTCAACACTATCCCCTGTACCAGTTTCGCTGCTGCTTGAATTTTATCCTCTGTACCTAAAATTGAAATTAGGTGAAACGTATGTGCATCTTTTGATTTATAAATATTTCTTTGTATTAATTTTATATAAATATAATTTCTTTTATGTACAAAACTTGACAAAATATCAAGTTTGTAAGATGAAATATCAAATTGAAAGTCAAAGTTCACGAAATCGCGAAATGTTGCATGGCAGACTGGGGACCTTATTGCGAGATTACTTATAATGTACCTGCTTACACGTGACATCGCAAGAATCTTACATGCTACATCGCCACCGTTAGTACATCGAGCACACGAACAGCCGTAAATCACCAGTTTAACGTAACGAACGCTATAAACGAGATACAACCACGGATCTGCTAACTCTGATACTAGATGCGACCCCCCGTTGTTGCGGCTCGCACGAGTACGAGTGTCGTACATACAATACGACGTGTTAAGTACATTACACGGCTACATGACAGAAATCTTGGTCGACGTTATTTAATATTATATCTGCCACGTGTCCGACGGAAATCTGGCAGATTTTGAAGTAGAATGAAGTAGCCTTTATTTACGCCTAAAAATCGTATAATTTTTATTTATCGCAGGATTAAAGAAAACTTATTCGCGGTATATTTAACGTACAATGACGGATTTACAGCTAAAAATTAAAAAAATAAAATTTTACTATTACTGATTATTACTTATTAATTGCAATTTAAGAAATAATTGTAAATTTACAAAACAGTTATGGGATTTTTTGGAGTTTAAGAAATTTAACTTTAAAATTTTATTAATAAATCCTTAAAATATGAATCGTTAATACATGAAAAAAATCGTGCATAATTATTTGTCCGGATCAGTCAAGGAAAATCAGTCCTGTCTCATTAAGAAACAAGATTTCTCCCCGAAAAGAAACAACTATGAAGACATCCCGAAGTGGATTCGAATGCAAATTCAACGGCCAGATTCAGATTGAACAAATATTAAATGGAGATGTGTGTCTTAATTATATTATAGTAATTGCTTAATTGTCTTGCGCTAACAGATCGAGTTTAATTTGTCGGCGGAACAGAAATCGTGCGCGTCCTTATCAAATTTTTACCAAACGATATCTGATATTACTGATTTTACATAAGGACATAATTGCAAAAACTGAATTCCAACCGCGTGTAATTCGTTAAAGTCGAATAAATCGTTTGTTCATTATAAACTCATTACACCTTAATAACGATTCTCATTAAAGTAGTAAAAATTATTCATAATCGTTGCGTCGATATGCGTCAACACATTTCTTGTCGTATTTCACTAAATCGCGACTTTTAAAATTGCAGCTAATTTTATTATATTGTATACATTATTGTATACATTCATTTTAATGTATACATAATTTTTCGAATGTTTCCTTGCAAATAACCGCACGAAAAAGAAATCCTCCTAAATCTCACTAGAAAATAACATATCCGTGTGTATATTGTTTTCCTTTCTATTGTCAAAAGCAGAATTATTCAGATGCAAAATACATCGTGTGTACGATTTCATATCATAATTATAAGCACCGTTAATTGCTCCCCATATTTTTTTGGCTAATTAATTATCAAGCTGATCAATTTCAACGAAAACATGAACGGCTCGCAATTAAAATCACGCCACAAATCTTTTTGTCACACACAGAAAAAAAGATGATCACCCTATTTTAATCCAGCCACTCGGCAGCAGTTTATGATGATTGAGCGATGATTATTCATTGAACCGGTACGGGCGAGTCGTTTCAAATTATAAAAGGATGGGGCTACACGGGCAGTGAGAGTCAGCTCCGCGCGTTTTTACATGTAGCAAAGAGAGGTAAAACGTGATGCTTTTTGTCCTGTCTCGGTTCATCCGTCGTGACACAAAAGGAGAGAAGCGTTCTGCTCGCGTGCATTACTTTCACGCCATCGTGAGGGAGAGAGAAAGCACGGGCTTTAAAATATTCCACCCCACACACTATCATCACGCAGTTTGGCCTCATGAATAACTTGGCACTTCTCTCTCTCTCTCTCTCTCTCTCTCTCCCTCCCCCCTCCCCCCTCTCTCTCTCGCTCTTTTGCATAAACTTTTGTAGACGTCAGAAAAAGATCGGAAATAGAATTTAATATCAACTGTATAATTATCTATTCTAATCCACACTATATATTCCATTTCTTTTTTAAACGTAATTTCCATGATAAAAAATTGAATTGTTATTTAATTTGACGATTTACTAGTTCGTTTCCGGAATTTAGAATTTAATTCTTTTCTTTTTGTTTAGAAATAAATTCTGACGAAGGCTTCGAAATTTCATTGATGAGTCAAATTTCCTACGATCACGCAAGAATTTTTATGGTAATTTGAATTTTGTTCGTTGACGATCAACACTTCTTTCCGAGATTGGCGAGATCTTTAATGAATGCAAAATGCAAATTACAGTCCTATTGCACCCGAACTTATTCCATTCTTAACGCTATTCCTCGATTCCTATTTCTTCAATAGCGCATACCATAGGCATAATATATATAGCTGAGCATGAAGCACGAAATCTGAACAATACATAGAAAGAGAAGTATAACAAAAGTACAAAAGAATGAGAAATATTTAGATATTTCATCTCTCTCTAACAAAAAAAATGAGAAAGAGAAATGAAAAAGACAGAAAAATCTCAAAGATTTTTTTCTTTTTCTCCATTAAGGCATTGTTAGCATATAGCTTGCTCGGACTATTTATAATATGCTCACGCATAAAGTAAAAATTTCGTTCTGCTCATGCACACAATGATATTTTCATTCAACGCGTGCGTGACTAAACAGAAAGTAAAATAGTGATGAAGTAGAAAGAGACTAAGAATACGGAGATTTGTTAAGAATATGTAGATGCTAAGAACAGGAGTTTTAAGAATAGGGAAATTTGTCTCGGCGCCGATTCTCCCCGACTGAGAACTGGAATAATTTATTCTTAATTTGCTCGCCGATTCGACGCGCCTTGTCAGCCGTCTACTTCTTTTCCAACAACACGTAACCGAAATATAGAACAGAGAACGAAGTTGAAAAAGAAGAAATCGCACGCGGCGATACAGTAGCGATAACATTTCGCTCGGACAAAATAAGTAACTACCATGTAAAAGGGAGATAATTTGCGAAAGAAGGATCTCCACGAACATCTTTTCTCTCGTAAACCGCACTCGTAATGTTGTCGCGAAGATCTTGATTAACGTGAGCAAAAAATATATATATGATATCTAATTGTAAGAGCAGTGGCGAGTTGCGCACTATTTTTATCAAATGACATATCTTTAAAAAAGTGTCTTACATGGCTTGCCCAAAAAAACCTTAGTCTTAAATAATCTTATATAATAATACATAATATTTTAAATAATCAAATAATCATATCTTTACTTGATTGAATAATACACGTACATGAAGCTACGTGTACGTAGTTCTCATAGATCAATGCGATCAAAAGGAAGAAAAGAAGCGATGCTTCATTCGTTTGAATGTCGTTCAATGATGCCCACCATCGATATAGTCGCGTGGGCGAGTCCAGAGAATGATCTGTCCTCGTGTGATAAACGCCGCAGGCGAATAAGGATTCCCTGTACACAATGTTCGTGACAAGGGAGACATGGAGACGCGAACTTTTAACCTCGGCACGACGAGCGAGAGAAAAGGGAGATAAAGCGCGAGAGAAAGCACATACGTACATAAATACACATATATGCACGTGTGCATACAAACTAGCGGACAATTTTTTTTCACGGCGAAATAAAGATCTCGTCCGACATAAGAAGGATACAAGGAGGTAACACCGCCGGTGGTGGCCGGTACGCGTCCGTTCACCAAGGTGGTAACTCTCTTATCGTCCACCCACCGAGAGTTTATGGTATACATCTTGTATACATCTCACGTGCTTAAAGAGTTAAAACCAGAAATCCGGACTGGAGTAATATTTTTTAAATTCGATTACGGTTTAATAAAATATTTAATAATTGTTTTGCTTTTTAATTGCAATTTTTTGACCGATGAAAAAAACCGTTTAAGTTATAACTTCTTTAGTTACATTTACGGTTCTTTCATCAGTATTTTTTCACAATTAGTTTTTGCAACGAGAGATATACATACATATCGTTGAAGAAATCTTATTTTGACTTTTTGGCCGATGAAGAAAATTGAAACTGTTTAAATTATAGTGTCTTTGGTTACAGTTACGATTCTTTCATAATTATTTTTTCATAATTATTTTTTGTAATGAGGGATATACATATCGTTAAGGAAATCTCATTCTATATGCTTCGAAGCGAAGAGATGCGTCTTTCTAGTTGAGAATCAAATCATTTTCCGTCCCCTTTCATCGCGGGACAAATAACGAGTCAGGATATCACCTCGATGGCGCGGTAATATCGCACGGATACACGCGAAATACTTTATTGCCTGACACGATAAGATCGCGCTCGTTATCTTTAATAAGATCGACTCACATAAAATCGCGGAGAATATAATAACGGAGCGTCGAGCAAAAACGTCGGGTTTGCTGCCATTGGACAATATAAACCTTGTGGGTGGATGCGTGACGCATCGCCATTTGAGATCCACTGCCGCATCAAATGTGTTCCTCCGTCGTACAAGAAGTAAGATGCGAAATTTAACCCTTGTCAGGATCATTTCGTGCAAGTTTTAATGCCGACGGCGTATTAACTCGAGATTCTCGCGCCTTAATTAAGGTTCCGCGTTTAAATAGTCCGATTCCACGTTTCACGTGGGATCGCACCAGCTTGCCTGTCCACTATCGGTGGGATTCAAAGAGTTTTTAATTGTTTGATAAATGGTACTCATCTCTCGTCGTTATCTCTCGTCAGATCAGTGATAGATGATAGATAACGTTTATCTCAGGTGGATGTGTAAAATTAAATAGTAAAATTTTAAAAATATCCCAGGTAGCAAAAGTAGGAAGCGCAACCAGTAGATAAATAATATTTTTAAATTTTTTGTGCACGATAAAGTAAACAAAGACTCTACCCGTTTCTCTATTTTGTGTGTATACGACAAAATTTCTTTAATTCTTCTACGATAAGTGTATTAATAATTTTCCTCTCAAAGTACACTACAAGCATCCTACAGTATACGATTTTTAGAGTTATGTTTTTATTTCGATTAGAAATATATAAATCCGATAGCCATAGCCCATATGTATATAATTTCTAACACCTGTAGAAAACAATAAAAGTTGGCTACATTTTTACTAATATAAGGTAATTAAGGCAATCGAGAAACAGTATTCGGACCCAATTTAGATACTGTAGGAGCAAACAAGCTTTCTCATCAAAGATCTTTTTTACTTTGTTACTGTTGATTACTATTTGCTAACATTGAAGAACGCAGGGAGACCGATTGTAGCTTTCTCAGTTGCTGGAATGTGGAATGCTTGTTGCATTCTTCTCTGTTACCTGGGTATATATCTAACGTTAATAAAACTTTGACAGGATATCCTGCACATATTCTAAGTGAATATACCAATTTATAAATAAAATAAAAATACAAATCATATTTTTTTCGATTACAGATTTATAACGGGATATAAAATGAGTGCATTGTCGATTAAAAGCAATATATATGCAAGCTGATGCATGTAACGTTTAATATCCTTGCATTAATAACATCTTTGATCGATAAATGACCATCGCTAAGAAACGAATGATACGATAAACGAAGGGTCGCGATGAGATCAACTATACGTACTCATTATTAAATTTGAGTACGCATCGCACGATCACCGTAAATAATCGCCCACGTTCGGTGACGCGGTGGCTTATAAATTTCGTACGGCTATTACGCGAGTCACTTAAAATGCAATGATATAAATTAAACGATCGCCGGTATAACGATCGATCACAGACCATTCCCTCTTGCGACTTCGCGCTGTTGTTTTTTTTTTACCTCTGTCGTTTAAACGACTACCACTTCGCGATACCGCCCTTTACTTTCACTTTAATTTACGAAATACACATTACGAAAAGTCAAATCCAATCGAGATTTCGAAATTTAAATGTCGGGTGCAAGTAATGAACGTATTCTTCGGCTTTTTGTACAAGAATCAACGCGGTTATTTGAACGAGGACCAATTTTAGCGAGAACATTATTTCACGTCGCAAGAAGATAATCCATTCTCGTTTTACTTGCTGCTCCGCAATAATTTTCAGATTAATAAGTGCACGGGCAATGTGACACACATATATACAGAACTATGCGCATGTACGCGTGTACGTCGCAAATAGATTGAGGCCTACTCTCGCCGCGTTTGCATTGCCCGTTCGGCATGAACAACGACTGTTCGGTATCGCCATGAGCCGGGCCCTAATATGGAAGCGGTGCTCATTTGGTGCGTTCACGTTTTACAGCTGAAATGAATTTATGGAAAGGACACCTCTCTTCGTTCCATCGGAGCAAGAGCGGGAGAGAAAGAGCGAGAGAGGAGCCGCCGCGACGCGGCAACGCCAACGAAACGATAAATTTACCCCTTACCGGCTTCTCTGACGCTAAATAGATGCCCGCGCTGCCGTCCTTTGACATAAACGCTCAGCATAAATTCATCAACCTTTTGACCGATGGTGTCCGTTGGTGTCTCCGCGCACAATCAGCTTCCTTCACGACGTGTCCCAGAGCGCCGCTCGCGAAGAACATAATGCTTGAATAGTGCCTTCGCAAACTGGTACGCGATAATCTCTTACAAATCGTTCAAATTTCTCTTAATTTTCTCCATATAATCTTTCATTAATTAATAAAACGAGATATAGGTAAAGTTTGAAAGAAACAGAAAAATCTGAATCTAAAGAAACTGGCCAAATAAAATAATAATGAACATTCATGATAAATACAGAGAAACCTTTCATCTCCATAGAAACATAATTTACCCTTATATTCTCAAACGGTTAGGCTGGTGTTCACAATCCGTTCTTATTTTAAGACTGTCTTAAGATGCTAATACGATTCTGTGTGATTGGTTTATGACATCTTAAGATTGTACTTAAAACGATCTTAAATATAAGAACCGAGTATGAATACCCTTAGAAACTGGATGGCCTTAGAAACTGGATGGTGTAAAAAGCGAAGCGCGATATTATAATCGCGATTTTGCGAGAGAGGCGTAAACGTGCTTGTTATCTCACCACATTCACCGCGATTGTTATGCAATAATTTACCCTAAGAGCACAAATTAGTGAGGCAATATTGGTTGCAATTGGTTCGCAAAGTGGACGTCTTTATAGTCAACATTGAATTCTAATATTGGACCAATGCATAGGTATATCTCTTCTTCAACCAATATTGCTAAAGATTTTAACCGAATCTGCATGAGAGATTATCGCACGTCCTGGCGGAATACTGACAAGCGAATTAAAGTTGGACGAATTTGACGACGATAGAGTGAAACGCCAACCGGCTCGGACAGATTCGAGACAGAGCGGCGCGTAGGTGTCGACTATGATAATGGAGTGAAAAATGAGCATCGTGAGGAAACGGACGTACGATAATTCATTCGACACGGTAAACGAGCTGAGAGCATGGCGTAATTAATTGCGTTCGCGCTTCGCGCGCATGGTGCGATGGCGAGCGGCTAGTTGTAGTAAATTCGCGTGATGGAAATACTTGACAAGGCAACGTCCGTTTGAATGTGCCTGTTATCGTGAGTTTCGAGTTTCGGAATATAGTCGACGTGCAAATTTGAAATGACCCACGATTCATACATGCAACCATAGGCGTTAAATTATTATATTACATAAATTACATTTTTTCAATTTTTATTTTTCTAAAATAAATAAGGCTTTGTAAAATAAGGCTTTGTGTGTTAAAAATAAATTAGGAACATAATCAATTTGGATTTTAAAGATTTTTAAAATTTGCTTTGTCTTTTCAATTTCCTTTGTATAAGAATCAAATTTGACCCCACTAATCTATATGACGGGATAGAAAAGAAAGAAAATTTGGCATCGTATTTTCTATTTGCAGGTAGCAGAGAGGCGGCTTTCACGTACGCGATAAGCTCGGCCGGCGTCACATACGCGGTGACCGCGGCTTGCAGCCGTGGCAACATCACAGCTTGCGGTTGTGAACCGGCTGTAAGGTAGCTATAAATCCCGCGACGTTTGCGCACAGCACGCAACGTGTTAATTATTACCGATTAATATCGCGTTTTTGTAGGACGAGGAAGGAACTGCCGCCGAACGGTTGGGAGTGGGGTGGCTGCAGCGCCGACGTCACGTACGGGATGAGGTAATTAAGCTGATAGTTAATTAATTTGCACTATCAGTTCCCCCGTCGCTTCTTACGCCAGCTTGCTCGCGACGGCGCGATATAAGTCGCAAGTACGGCGAACGCTAAAACACGCATGGATTTTAATATTATAATTTAATGTTAGGTTCGCGCGTAGGTTTCTGGATGCGAGGGAGATCGAAGGAGACGCTCGGAGCCTGATGAACCTTCACAATAATAAAGCCGGAAGAAAGGTAAGCGCGGTAATTAATGGTAGCGTTCTTTTTGCATTTTTATCCTCATAATATTATTTTTAAAAAAAGCTGATAGCTTTCCCGTGAGAGGAGCCCAGACACGGGCGTCACAAGTTATAAAATATGCGTCAGCAAAGAGTAATACTATGTAATGAGCGTCATAATTGCCGTGAAGCAATACTAATTACTGTAACTCGTAAGAGAAATTGTTTAGCGCGGAGATTAAGCTCGCCGGCATTTGACGACAGCACGGCACTCCGCCATTTCTCAATCACCACGTTGCGTAATTATATTATGCGAGATTCTAAGATTATATAACAGGGTATTATACAAAAGGTACAATATAATTGAAGCGGACACACTGCCATTCCCTTAAAGCTTAATTTGCTTCGTGTGTGTCTAAATGTTTACGCTTGCAAACTGATTGCGTGCCATGAAGCTCGCGATTTTATGCATTTTAGATGCAGTCAAACTTCTGCAACACGTCAGAATTAAACAACTTGTCTATTCTTAACGCTTCCTCTCAGTCTACCATTTTTATTGCAACGATATGTGTGTAGAATATTTTATCTCACTCATGATCTCATTTTATGTATGACTATATTATCACGTGACTATGTGGAAGATTAGTAAAGGAGCAATAGTTTAAAAATGATAATATTATAGGGATATTAAAAATAAGAATGTCACAAGTAAAAACGTTCGATTGTAGAGAATATGCGTGTATTAGCACGTTAATTTTTTGTAATGGAAAATCTGAGGTCGGATAACAGCGCGATAATATCGATAATGAGGCGCGTCCATCGCGCACCAAGTGTATGCAAATCAGACATTATCAATTTTGATTTATCGCCCAATAACCTACGCGGGAAGCCAATTATACCGAAGTAGACAATGTCGCTGTTCTGCGATTCGCGTAGACGTAACTGTTCACCTTGCGTATCATCTAGATGACTTAATGTTCCGCCTACGGTAACGTCCAAGTTTTATTTTGAGAAAGAAAGGTTGGAGGAAAGGAACGAAGAAAGAGAGAGAAAAAGAAATTACTGATGCATACAGGATTAAAATCATTCTTTCCGACCTAATCTACGGCGCTTTCTTTATCATTATCATGCTCACGCAGGAAGGTCGATGATCGAAAACGAGCGTTTGTGAGAAACAATCGCGTTATGCCCGAAGGTAAGGGCGGCGCGCCTTAATTGGGGAAAGTTTGTCTCGAGCTTTCGTCTACCTCGATCGGCCCTTATTACAAGCGGGCAATAAAAACTCGCTGTTGGTCTGCGTACGTGTACGTATACGCGCGTACGCGTATTCCCGGAGGTAATGATTTATTCTTAACGTTGATCGCCCCGGCGCGCCACATATTTTATGCCTTGAGGATTTTTTAAACCTCCTCCGTATGTGGCATCGGCACGGTGCGCCGGAATAATTCGAAATGTTAAACCAGTTTCATGCGCGTACGCGTCGTGTCCGCGATCGGCGCACAATGAAGGGTCCCCATCGGGAATCGAGCGTGCGTAGGATTTTGCAGATGAACATTCGATACGATTACAACCGTTTAAGATCACCCTCGAGTTAATCGAAATGCATCTCCCGCGCCAGTGGCGTGGGGCGACGCGAAATCCGCGCTGTAATTGTTTCAGAGAACATTGTGATTGTTCATAAGCGCGAGAACGCGAGAACGAGTGACTTGTAACAATTCGAGCAGTCGTATCCATCTGCATATCTATGAAGAGTATAGTACACTGTCGAATCTATTCTTAACATCGGAATTAAAAAGAGTTAACACTTCAATTTCTAATACTTCTTTACAGTCTTATTCCGCCGTTCCAATGAGCGAGATGAAAATGCTTTGATCATACACAAAATAATTACATGATAACATTTCCATTTTACGTATGCATGGCCAAGTCAAAAATAAATCAGTGAGACAGTAAAAGAAAGCTAAGATCACGAAAATCAAGAATAAGATTGTTTAGTGATATAGTAAATAGAATATTAATCTAACTATGATTAGAACAAACAAATGAGACTTAAAGAATTAATAAGTGAAATTATATAAAGTGAGATATAATAATATAATCTTTATAATTATATAAAATAGATATAGCATATCTCTAGAGAGGAATAGATAATGAAGACTTTTTTAAGAATACTAGAAATACAAAAGTGCTGAGAAATATGCCAAGAATATCGAGATTCGGCTGTTCAGATATTAGGATTTTACTTTAATTATTTCAATTTGCATTATATGTATAACGTAATTATGTATATAGTCATAGATTTTTTACACTTCTGAATGTGATAAAAAATATAAAAATATATATTGCACGCAAAGTGGCTAAAGCAATTGAATTATGTGTAATATTATGACAGTCAAAGCTCTACGCCATTGATTTCTTCGTAATGGACCCGTGTGTATCGTTTGAAAATGATTCAACCATCGGGCGACGCATTCATTCTCATCGAGTGCATTGTAAGTTTTTGTTTTCATTCTCGTTGCCGTTCTCCGACCAAAAAGATCGCATGTGTAGATTTGAAATTTGCATAGAACACGCGTGTATAATGCAAGGGACAAATCGATATACGCTTTATCAAGCGCACGGGTGTAAGTTGTAATCTGTTTCGATATGATATATAGACGAGTTTCGAGATTCTACACAAATCCCTGTCATATATTTGGGCTTGTGAAATCAATACAAAGGATAACAAATCTTTTCTGCTGAATAAATCGACGCTATACGTAATCTAAATAAGTTTCTATTCTTTAATATTTTACTGCGTTTCGTTTGAAATCAATTAAACTAAACAAGATTAAATGTCAGTTGTCTGATGATAATGAAAAGAACATGTGAAACTCCACAATTACGAAAATTATACTATTTTATCTTTCAGATAGTTAAGGCTCTTTTGCAAACGGAATGCAAATGTCACGGTGTATCTGGATCTTGCACCGTGAGAACGTGTTGGCGAACGTTACCCAGTTTCCGTCAGATCGGTGACGCGCTTATGAAAAAATATTACAGGGCTAGACCTGTCATCGCCATTACACCGCCTCCCCCACCCACAGTTCAGGTAGCTTGTTCTACAAATGTCTAATAAATCAACGATCGATTTAAAACGCGATTAATTCAATATATAAATCAAACATTCAATGGTCGTTTGGTTTAATAGTCGTTCTTGTTGCCATCTCCGAAATTTGATGCAAATCATTATAGTGGCTCATAATTTACAGACACTGGACGCGATGTCGCATTCAATGTTACCCATATTGGGAAACGACGCCAAAACTCAGGGCAAGCCGAACGATTTCGCCAAGTCGCGGCACAATCGACAGCCACTGTTGAAAAAGACCGGCAGCAAGTCCAGGAGGCCGCACTTGGTCCTAAAAAGAACGAAGGTCAGCGGTGGACCGAGTATAAGCCTGAAGAGAATTCCAAAAAGAAGCGAGTTAGTTTTTCTTCAACCCTCCCCCAATTACTGTGAGCCGGATTTGGCGCAAGGTAGCCTCGGCACGCAGGGCAGATATTGCAACCGTACTAGCAAAGGTAAGGAAAAGAAGCTCTGATATAAAAACGTTTATGTTTCTGATTAATGTCTATAGACAAATTATAAAATGTAAAATAATTATTTTATTAAACTTGCGCACAGTTCTACCGCATTGATTCTAAGTAGACTACTTGAGAGGTATATATCTAGTATTTTTAGTCAGGAGTCCTTTTTTGCTAATTAAGTTTTTTCTGATATAAAAGTTATAAAATTCCATCGATGGCACAGAATGTCATTAAAAACTTATATTTCTTTTTCTCGAAAAAGTCAGCTTGCTGTTTCAGATTTTTGGCGCGTTTCTATTTCGATATTTAATTTAATTGTTAAACAATAAGATATTTTAAAAGAAAGAAAAGCGAGCGAGGAGTAACGTGATTAAGCAATAATTCTTCAACGAAACTGTTTTTTTTTTATTACGAGAATATTATCTTTCTGTTTTTAGGAACCGACGGATGCGATTTAATGTGCTGCGGTCGCGGCTACAACACACATCAATTCACGAGAACGTGGCAATGCCGATGCAAGTTTCACTGGTGTTGCCGCGTACACTGCGAGACTTGCATGGAGCGTACCGAGGAATACACATGCAAATAATACTATTGTCGACGTACAACGTGTATATAGATTTGCGAAATAGTATATGTAATTATAAACGTTAGACTTCATCTTCAAGAGCAAAAGGAACGATTTGGCGCACAAGAAACGTTAATATTATATCATTGCAAAAACAAAATTATACGCGGATGTCATAATTCCATAATTATATTGTACAATGTTTTTCTTGATAATGTTGAAGTCGATAGGGAATATATTTGTAACTTTTTCGGGCCCTTATAAAATTCCGGGCCATATGTAGAATTTTACGGTATTTAAACATTGGATATTAAAACAATATCAAAGTCTAACATAAAAATGGATCATTGAGCGCGTAGACATCATCCTATATGCCGACTTCGGATCCTGAATTACTTCCTACGGAGTTTCATCCCGCTATTATTTTTTATTCTGTATTTAGGGATGGGATTAAGTTCAATACGTATTTATGAAACTTAGTCAATTCAGTGTCTAAATATCGTTTCATTGATATCAGGTAATATAGGGTAATTAAAAAAATAAGTAATATCGAGTTTTATAAGAATTATAGATGCATTTCAGGTAACTATAAGAAACGTAATTAAATCAAGATGTTTACAATTATCGATATTATCTAAAACATATTTGAACCTTTTATATAATATCGATATCATTTAGAACATGTTCAAATCTTTCGAAATTATACACTGATATTGTCGCATCAAATATATAATATCAGTGTCTCAACTCGATACCCATATATATATGCATCTTTCTTCGACAATATAAATTATTTATCATTAGAATTCTCGCTACAATGCGTAGTCGTATAATGCGGAAACTATCATATAATAAATAAAATTCTATAACGAGTTTTTTAATTCGATATGCTTGTAATATTTCTTTCTCGTTATTCAATTTTAATTTCAATTTTATGTTCTCATGACAAATCTTTATGATTTTTCATATTGATATAAACGCCTCGTTATATTGTATTACCAATACGTTACCAAAATTACTTTCAATATAATACATTAGGAATTATTTCAATATTAAGTATTTTAATATAATTGACAATGTAACGTATTAATTCCAAAATAAGCGAAATAAATAAAAAAATCCCACGCAAACATGTGTCACACCGAAATATTTATTAGATTTTACAGTTTTATTTTCTTTATTTAGATTATCTAGATCTTTATTTAAATTATACGAAGTCAAATTATTAATAAATATGTATAGACAGGCTATGAAAAATTAGATTAAAATTGACATATTCTAAAAATAAATTAATAATTATTAATATCTTTTTTATTAATTCAATTGTTCAGAATGTTTCGTAATCTGAAAATAATTTCTTCTTTTCCCTATGTATATATCTCTAAATTAAATAGATTAAAGAAATTTTTTCATTTTCACACTAATTTATATAATATTTAACCCTGGAAGAAAATAGAGATAAAAACGTGAGATCAAACTTCATTTAAAAGATATTTGAGAAAGAGAAAAAAGAGAAAATAAAATAAATCTAAATACTTTAACATTTTTTTCCTACTCCATAGATAATGTAATCTATTATTTTATTTATTTTATAATTATAGAATAAATATCTTGCTCTAATCTTCTTCATTCGTGAGATATGAATATCATGAAGGAAATAAATTAAATAAAAATTTCATATTCTAAAAATGTTTCATATTGCACTTATTTTCACCGCACACCGCACAAAGCACACCGCGCACGCACGCCGCGCACGCACGCACGCACGTACACATATTCGGGATATTTTTAAGCGATAATAAAAAGCTTCCTCTATGAGGAAGCCAAACTAATAAGTACTAAAACTGATGCATCAAATAGAATACAAACATCTAAATGATGAAGAAGCAATGTGGAAGTTTCTAATTTACACACTTTTTTATTTTTTATTATCAAAGTACTGAAATCAAAAATTTAATCAATTGCAATATATATAATTAATATTTATATCTTCATGATATTCCATTAATTTGATTTCTTGTGTCACACAAATTTCTCTAAAATTTTATCGGTGCATGGCGAGTACTCGGCAAAAAGTGTAAAGAAAGACATTATTTTAACGAGATTTGAAGACAACTTTTTCGCGAATGCTATTATATGTTACTAATTTTAACAATTGTCAATTACCAATTACTAATTTTATCATCTTTTTCCAAGCATATTCTAATTGAAAAAAATTTATTTTTTATTTATTTCTGTAAAAAAATTTGCGGTACATTTCTAACAGTTTATATCTCTTGAAATTATTATTTAATTAATGACATAAAAATATGATCTAAATAAATAACTCAATCGATCAATAACGCGTCGATAATTATGTTCTCTTCTATATGAGCTCTGCGTGTGCACTTTTGCGTGCACAATAAATCGACGGGCGATTACACATATTCCAGGGTTAAACTTTTGAAATTTATACTAATCTGTCCTAGCCCATCCATTTCATGGCAATGGATCTGTGAAATGTTATATTCTAAACGAATTCACAAATCCATTATCACATCGTAAGTTAACAAAGAAAGGTACTTAACGATACGATGCTCTGCCAATGAATCCGACGCCTCCTCAGTCCTCAGAGGCCGTTCTCGTCCCAGGTCCCCTCGTTGCATTAGTTGCATAGGGCTTCTTGCACGAGACAACACTCGCGAAAACGCGACCGCCAGCGAACTAATTGCCGCGATACGATACTCGCGATGCATTATTAGACACTCCCGAGGTGATACGATCGACGTTTTACGGCGTTCTTCAAGCCGACGATTCGCCGAGCGATTCGAACGTCGACAACTTCAGACCGACGCCGCGCCGGGTACAACGCGAGTCGAGTCGGCAGCTAATTTCAGACCGAGCGAGCCGTCCATAAAATATATGTACACTCGCGACACAACGCGAGCGCGTAAATTCCGCAAACGCAATTAAACGGTCGACACATAATTGACACAACCGTTACCTAAATCGCACGATTCGCGTACTATATATACATCGCTGATCGCATTAATTGTAAATGGCGTTATTCGACGACTCGCGTATTACTTCTCGCTCTCGACGCGAAGCGATGGCCGAATTATTCTCGAATTGGCGAATATTCGGAATGCGTTCGGGTTCCAAATATCCTCCGACGATGTAATCGTCGTCCTTTAATTTAAATACGCGATGAGACATTAATTTAATATATTGTACGATACTTCTCTAGCTCCGATTCCTGCGGAAAACGTACGCAGACATGCCAAACCAGAATTACAAGTCTTAGACAGCATTAGACGAATAATCTGCGTAGACGAATAATCCGACGGTTAATAGAGAATTTTGTATCCTTTCGATCGTATCTTTACCTGTGGCATCGTCGTAATGCTCACCGCGCCGCGTTCCGCGGCGTAATAATGTTAACTACGCACGGAGCGGCTCGCTCCGCTGCCTGCCGGCTCGAGTGTCGGGACGGAAATGATAGCGCGGTGACCGTTTTTATAAACATGGCGCGCGATACGTAGGGCGTATATAAAATAAGTCGGAGGTCGCGCGTTTACCGTTGCTCGCCGCCAATAATATTTACATCATAACCATAGGCGCGCTTACAACTTTTTTCAAGGGGAGGCAGAGTGTAAATATATACTTAGGAATGCCAAACCA
>NJRQ01000151.1:5063-19651 GCA_003063805.1 Aphaenogaster ashmeadi
TAGTATTATAATATTATTATTAATCAAATTAATATCATTTTTCACTTATACCTCTTTTATCTCTTTTCTTTTTTTTGCTTTGGGTTCAAAATTGCCAATGCATATGACATGTTATTTGTAATAACAGAGCGACTATAAAATCTAGCAAAGGTTTTAGATTTTTTAGTCCATCCTACGACTTTGAGAATTAAGTCTATATTGACGCCACTGCGCTCAGCGGCAGACGTTGATGCATGCCTTGTGCTATAAGCGCTGAATTTAAAAGTATCTAGTCCACTACTATCTAAATTTTATCCATCGACTTAGAGTCTGACTTCCTACCGCTTTGTGAGGTTTTTTAATCGCAACAAAAAGTTTATTTTCTTCATTTCGAAGAGTCTTGGTCCTTTTTAAATAAGCAGTCAACGCAGTCGCTGGACATATTGACGAATTACTTTCAAAATATGGTATTACCAGATTTGGCTAAATTTTCCTTGGTCTCGAAGTCTTTATATTTTCCGAAACCTTGATCTCATATTTACCTTCATTTATCATAATATTCCTTATATCTATCAAGGCCAACGTCTGCATACGATGGCTTGTGACAAGTGCCAGTAGAGTGACCAAATTTTTTGACAACTCCTCGAGTGAAAGGTCATCATTTGAGTTCAATTTACTTAGATATTCTAAGACTATCTTCGGATCCCAAGTACAATCGTATTTGGCCTTAGGAGGTTTCAACCTAGAAACACCCTTGAAAAAACCTTTGATTCTGAAGTCATCTGCAAAACTGGAACCTCGGATCTTCCCGATAGCCGACCGGAAACAATTTAAGGTTCCGTACGAAGCACCACTCTTATACTGAATAGTCAAAAAACTTAAGACCATGGGCACTGTAATCTGATAAGGATCGGACTGATTGACGCCGCAGAACTTCCACCACTTCTTTAATCCAGCATTGTATTGTTTTAATGATGATTCACTAAGTGCCGATATAATAATATCTGCAGATTCTGTCGGTGTCTTGTTCAGTTGAAGTGCTCTCCTGATATAATTCCTGCAACCAGGATAATCCTCGACCAAAGGGGATGAGGTTTCCTGTTCAAAGATTGTAACAATTTAACGTCAGGTTTGAAGTAAATTGGTGATGACTCAAGCATTGACATATACACCGAGAACCAAGCCTGAGCTGGCCAGAGCGGGACTACAAGGATCCCTCTACTTTTTTCGAATCTAACTTTTTCAAGAGTACGCAAAATAACTGAGAAGGGAGGAAAGGCATAGAAATAATATCTTTTCCAGCTGATGGTAAAGGCGTCAATTTCAATTGATCCAGGGTCTTTTTTCCACGAGATGTATTTTTTACACTTCGTGTTTGTCCTGGTAGCAAAAAGGTCAATTTCTGGATTCTCGAATTTTGAGATTATTTGGCAGAAGGCTGATTGTGCTAGCGCAAATTCTGTCTCGGGCTCTAGTCTTCGAGACTCAATGTCTGCCTCAATGTTATCCTTAGAGGCTATGTAGCTAGCGAATATCCATAACTTTCTATCTTCACACCACTGCCAGATTTCTTTAGTAATTTTTGCTAACCTCGGAAATCTAACTCCTCCTTTTTTAATATAGGCAATGGCCGTGGTGTTGTCTATTCTCAATAGGACATCGCAGCCTATCAACTCTTTTGCGAAGCATTTTAACCCAAACCATGCAGCTAATAATTCCAGATAATTAATATGCTGACTTTGCTCCTCCTCACTCCAGTGACCATTGACTCTATGCTCATTATCATATGCCCCCCAACCTGATAAAGACGCATCCGAAAAGATTTCCACTGATGGGTCAAATCTCCTTATTTGATTCTCTGCCTGATTTATATGTTCACTCCACCAATCAAAATCCTCTTTCAACTCAGGTGATAACATCATGTTAGCCTCAAAATTATCATTGTTACATTCAAGAGCCAAGAATCGTTCTCACTCGAAAGCCCTCATGTAAACTCTCCCGTACTTTAAAGTTGAACAGCATGAGCTTAAGGTTCCTACGAAGGATGCAAACTCTCTTATTTTGCATTGTTTCATGACTCTGAAATTATCAATTTTAGATTTTACTTTATCTTGTTTTTCTATTGGAAGCTCTACAACCATTTCTTCCGAGTCGTAGATGTTTCCAAGAAATTTGCACCTAGTTGAAGGAACCTTATGGCTTTTTCGTTCATTAATTAAGAATCCTAATTTTTTGAATAACTCAACAGTAACTTGTACGCTTTCTTGACACTTGACTTTGGAATTCTCAATAAGTAAAACGTCGTCCAGGAATATGACGTATAACACCTGTGTGAACCTGGCACCCGACTTTTGAAAAATAACGTATAACCTGAGTTTCTTAACCATGAAACGACTGGTTTCATGACTTTAGTGAATGTATATGGAGCCGAACTGAACCCAAATGGTAAGCAAGTGAATTCAAACAATTTCCCTCGAAATCTAAATCTTAAGAACTTTCGATCTGAATTCCTAACTGGAATGAGATAATAGGCATCTTGAAGGTCGATTGATGCCATGTAACAGTTGGGGATTAACAATCGTCTAACAATTTTTTCATCTTCTAACTTAAAGAGTTCTGTATTAATGAATTTGTTGAGATTTTTCAGATTTAAAATTAACCGATTCGACCCATCTGGTTTTTAAACTAAGAAGATTTTTGAAATGAATTGTCTTTTACTTGGATTTACTTGATAAATAGCACCTTTTTTAAGCAGCTCATTTAATTGTTCACGAATTGCAGTACTTTCCTGCAATGACCACTTAGGTTCAACCGGTGAAACAGTTTGTGATACCTTGGATACAAATGGTATTTTGTACCCAGTAATCCAGCTCAGGATTAGTTTATCAGACGTGATGTCCGACCAGTGTGACTGAAAAAGCCTGAGTCTACCTGCTAATCCACTTACAGTCGTTAATATTGCTTCTTCGATGTTGACTGACTGTTCTTCTGTTGTGTTGATCGACGGTTGGGATGTTTCTGCTTCTGGTATGACTGGTAAGACCTCTGCCCGCCCGACGCAGAGCTGCGCGTCCATTTGGATGATTGGCGACGGAGCGGGCGTTTCAAGTTTTTTGATTGATTCGTTTGATTTTGCTGAGTGTTAGGCTTTAAACTCTTGCTTGAATTTTCAAGAGTTCTTGCGGCTTTTACTTTTTTTCCAGCTTTTCTCCGAAATCGACGGAAGTTGCATTAAGCGCCTCTTTCATCGATTCATTAATGTTCTTCAATATGAGGCTCCGACGAATGCTAGACTCTACATGTTGAAGATCTGCCATGAGTTGCAGAACTCCCCACAAGGATTCTGTCAATTCTTTGGTCGGCAGCTTCTCTTCACTTTTGAGACTCGTGATTTTTACAAGTATGTTCAACAGACCCGCGAGACTAGTCGTTATCCTCACCTGCTTTTCAACGATTCGACTGTCTCTTTGTGTTATAGTTTCCTGAAGGCAAGCTCTTAATTCTGAATTTAATTTAGGAGGATCCATTATTAGACAATTTTCTGGTAATGGAAATTTTTCGAACAATCCTTTTCTTTTGTCCGCAGGGAGACCTTTTTTGATTACTTCCTCTATTCTAGTTGCGAATTTTTCATGTATGGCAGGTGCTAGCTTCCTGTCCGGATGAATTTTTTCTCCTATCGCCTGAAGAATCTCAGGGTCAAGGTCTGGTTCTTTTGGCTTTTGTATCTCTGTTGGCGTGGATCTTTCCTGTTGATTCTGTCCCTGAGCAGACGCCACTCCCTGAGTGACCTGATCAGATTGAGCCATCTGATCTGTTTGCGCAACTTGACCTGATTGGTCCTGTTCGTCAGCGTTGCTGGTTGGTGACGTATCTTTTGGATCAACATCTATTGAACTTTGAGATTTTCCTCTGTATCTTGAAGATACAGCAAATCCGTGAAATGAGACCAAGCTTTCTTGTGATCTATGACCTTGGTACGAACGGTCATCATTTCGAGTTTAATTGTGGCTTCTACTGCGCTCTCGACTTAAATATCGTTCACGACTGAGGCTGCTATCTGAATACTGTCCACGCCGGTCATAATAACGATCACGGTGATAATAATTTCCTCCGTCGCCACGTCTGCTAGAACGTTCGTCACGATAACGTCTATCATGATTCTCTCGATACGATCGGTGCTCGTGTTTACCTGTTATATTAAAATTAGAAACCAGATCATGATCGTTGTTTATTCATTAAGATCATAATTACATCTGGGTATGCAAGATTCTACACAGTTGGACTGTGTCAATGTCAGTTATCAATGTCAGGTGGACCGACTTGATAGGTTTTTGCACGTCGACAGTTGTCAAAATACGGTTGAACCGTACACGGATTTCTTTTACCAATGTCAGGACCGCCATGGTAAGGTTATGTGTATGCTAGCATTGTCAATTGTTGGTTGGACCGGCTTGACCGCTATTTGACGCATAACTTGACAACTTTTGCTCGGTGTAACAATATACAACCGCGGCCTTAATTGGACCGAACGTGCTCAATTATTAACTTACCACAACAATTTGATCGATTTTTCATTTGACAATCAATTCTTTTCCTTAACCGCTTAATTTCCTTTTTAAACTCATTCTCCTTGTCTTCCTCGTTTATTGAACGCTTCTTCCTTTTGTTCGACATTATTCTTTCTTATTTAATTTGCTGATAATTTTTCTCGTGTGAGGTGCTCGGCACAAAGAAAAAGAATGAAGAACACGCCAACCAAGATGGAGGACGTACAAAAATTCTGTACTTGGAATAGTGTGGCGACATCGATAGAGAGTAGAGGGTACTACAACTTGATCTCGAGAAAGAGGCGCGAAATACAATTATTGATAGATTCAGAGGTAAGTACACTTATGTTGTAAATACTGTCTGCAATTTTACCGTCCGTGCTTACTTCTCTAACTTTATATATATGCAAAATTACCGTTCGGGAACATTCCGCGATCTCACAGTCATGGCTCATATTCTTTTACCTTCCAATTAAGAGGTACATTCATAGCTAAGAATCTTAGCATTTATAATAGAGATTATTTAGTTCCGGGGCAAAAAATAAAGTAGCTAGGGATAAAAGTAGCTAATTCAGCTAAGCGACATTTGTCTTTATAGTAGCAAAAATTTGTTGTTATAGCAGCTAAGTGCAAATTGCGAATAAATTTAGCTTGGACAGCAACAGCATTAGCTGTCCCTATAATAAGGACACATTTTAGCTATCACAACTATATTTTAACTCCTGCTGCTAATCCTTTTTTTCCGTGTGTGTGGTACCTCCAGACTCCCACTACATATGCATATTTACATCTTTCTACACTCAAAAAGGACAGCATTGGCTTAGTTTACACCACTCGTTTGATACCAACAAAAAAGAATTGAACCCATCGCATTGGTCAATTAGTCGAATTATACAAATATGATTTGTTAATTCTTTCTCCGATATCTCGAGCGATTTCTAGCATCGTGGATACCATAGACATAATATAAATAGACCGAGCATGGCATATGCCGACTCAGCCGACCACTGAAATATATACTAACTGGAACGCGCACGGCTATAGAAAACCACGGTAAGCGAGCTTTATGAGAGAGAGGTCGCAAGTTCCTCTCTTATCCTTGTCTAGCTCACAGTGTAGTTGAGAGTGGGGAGGATGTACAGTTCGATTAAAAAGTTTGTCAGTAACTTGCGGTAACATGGTGATAACATGTCTCAAAGATCATTGTCTCATTGATAATAAGTTATTATTATTAATAACCATCATTTGACACATACACAAATATTCAAAGGTGCTATCAACTCATATCTTAGAATTTATAATGATGACCCGGACTTTGGCAGCACAGTCATCCAAGAGACTCTATCATAGCATCCAATTTAGACCACTGTCAATTTTTATCATAGACAACCTTAGGCAGATGAACATTCTATCGACAAGTTTCAGTAAGATAATTAATGATTTGGAAAATTACCGAACGGTTGCGACAAAGAAATCGGCGTGCGGAATAGTTTTTTTTCCGTATTTATGTATTGATTTATTTATTTGTATTATTTTAATTTATCGGCGCACTGAAAATGACCGAAGTTAAAGTCGAAACGTTTATTCAACTAATTGTTTATTAACGAAATGTCTTATAATACAACATATTAGCACGACTATCTGGCTTGGCTCATTAGCCCTCTTGTTTTATTGTAAAAATTTTATTGTTAAAATAATTATGATACACATAAAAAATAAAAAAGACTAAAAAAATTGAAAATTATTACGTAATATGTAGATTGAAAGAACCAAACATGCTGAACTAACACATTAATTACCATTAAACATAAAATAAATATAAGCAAAAACATAATATAGATAGTATATTATAAACTTTAATTTATTTTCATTATGCTAACGCTCTATAAATATATTATAATTTTACAAAATTTTTATTCTTATTATTAAATTCTATTAATCTATTTTCTTACACTATATAATTAACTGTACCTTTTATAAAATAGTAGTCGGGATTTCAATGAATCTTTTTCATGCGATTTTTTAAAAATTAATAACTGTTTACGATATTATTTTAACAAATGGAAAAACAAAAACTGTGATTAAACAACTGATAGCACTAATGAATAAAGATGTCTAATCCAGAAATTGGAGAACATTTGTATATATATATATATCGATATGTTACTTCCTATAAAAACAACTTTAATGAAAATCATTTCTAAAAATGTAGACAATAAATTTTTATTAATATAAGTACAATAGCAAACATTACTTTTTGTGGTAGATTATTTATATTTATATACATTTTTAAAAACATAAAATATTGTTTTATTTATTACATTCATTATAAATAATATTTAACAATACTATAGTACTGTTTTAACAAAACATTTTTCATCTTTGAATATCTAAAATAATAAAAATAAATAACATGCTGTAAATAAATAGAAATAAATAGAAGCAATTTATTGAAAGTTGGTTGATCTTTTTTCGCATTATTAAATATCGTTTACAGAACAAACAAAGATGCATAATGCAAGCACATATAGAAAAATATATTCATGTCGTAAGTCCGCATTTAAAAATATTTGCGTTGTTATATATAGATAGCGCAATGTATATTATTATGAAAGAATGCGCTAATTAATTCAAAATATAATTGTTGAGTTATACATGGTAGCGAATATATATCAGTACATATAAAATATATTAAAATATAAAAAAATATAATAAAAATGTGGATTATTTAACATAAATGTTGGCTATCTAATAAGAAGAAAATCTCTATTACCCGAGTAGAAATTAATAGTTGGCCAACTGTTGGCCGCTGGAAATATAACGTTGGCCGCTGGAAATATAACATTGGCCCAATATTTTGTGCTGCTTGGGTATTGATATGTTAGGCAATTAAAAAAGATTATAATTTTCCAAAATAATGAGACATTAAGTCCAATAATAACTAATAAATTTGATTCTTCTGTAAATATATGTACATACGCAGCAATTTAATATCATACTAAATGTAGAATGCATAGGTGACAGATGTCATTCTTGACGTAATTGAATGACTTTGTAAAATCAAATTAACTTTCGATGTTAACTCAAGAATATATCAGGATAATTAGTCCTAAATATAAATAAATTAATAACTATTAGTCATTTGCACCTGATTTCGTCCTGTGTGTTAAAATACAATAAATATATATTAACATATACATAAAATTTAATATATATAACTAGAATATACAAATACACACAATCTCAGATTAAAACTATTAAAACTTTATTACTATTTTTAAATGTCTAGGCAACGCAAAAACTATCAATACTCTCAAATTTAAGTAAATGATATATTTTTCTTCAGTTAATTTCTAGTGTCTGCGATAACAATAAAAAAGAAATTTCTGTTAGTGAATTTGTGATACATTCTAGAATATATAAAAATATTATTAAACTTATATACAAATATTATTTAACTTAATAATATGGATATTTTCCCTATGTCTAATATTATTTCGTTTGGGATTGTCGTTTTAGAATATATATAATTTACAAATATAAAGAAATATATCATCCAAATTTAACCGCCAATTAATCAATAATCGCAAATAAAGTTTATAAAAAATTTCTTTCTATTTTTTACTATTTTGCGTTTTCACTAGTTTATAAGTAAAAGATAACAAAAATTTAAATAAATCGTAATTATTGTTTTATCAATAATAAAATTTTGCCATATTCGTTAAAAATATATTCGTTAAAATTAAATAATTTATGTTAACACAGATTAATAAATTCAATAAAGCAGTATACGAAAATATACATATAATGTTATTTTTGTTGAACACATAACAAATTTAGAAAGCATTTACAGCTTATAAAAAAGTTTATAAAAAGCTATTATAAAAAGCTTTTATTTTATTTAAATTTTATAATAATTTTTTATTCTATATTTACATGATAACTTAAATACGGATACAATATATATTTAAAGTCAAAATATATAATAATCTATGTTTGCTTAACAAATTATTATTACATAACAGACGTTTCTCATACTACATTTTTAAGATTTAACATTATATTTTTTATATTTGACATAATTATATATTTGTCCTAAAAATCAAGTTCTAGCAACAAAGTTTACTAATTAATTATCAATCTGACAAAATAACGCGACTACAGAATAAATAATATTAAATAATAAATTCAGTACATTTTTCAACGAATTTTTATGTTTATCTAATATATTTACCTATATATATTTAACAGATAATATTAATTATATGTATAAATATGAACATATAATTAATATTATTTAGTTAACCGCTTAAATAATACAAAATCACTTCTCGATGTTAATTGTCTTTCTGTTTAGGTAATTTAGTGTAGGCTTTCTTATAAAAATCGTAAAACAAATACAGAAATATTATTAAATTTGCAATAAAGATAGGTATTATCCCTCGTGGCGCTCCATCGCAATTGGGACTCATAAACTGCAGTAGAACTAATATTATCACAACAAACTGTACCTAATTTCACAAACAGGAAAAGTATTAAAAACGATATACTACAAATATATATTATACTATTTAGAATATCGAAATAATTAAAATATATTTTAGCTGAAAAATCTAATAAAATATCACGTGCGCGATTTAATTATAAAATATTATATTGATACTTGCCATCTGCAACTTAGTTATAAATGGTTTAATGGGAGATATCATTTGTTGAAGTTCCGGACTCCATGCAGCAATAAAATAGTATATGTACATGATCACATGTATAGAACAATTAATCATTGAAATAAATGTTGCTCTTTCATCCAAAATATACTTCAAATAATACCAGCCAAACATCAAATTGGATACATGATGGTATATGTGTAAACCAGTGACCTGATTTTGTTTCTTTCTCAACACAAATATACAGGTTTCGACATAATCAAACATTTTCAAAAGGAATAGCCACCAAATCGTATTAAATATCTGAAACGTAACTGTTATATACAAGATGTACAAAGTATTACAACTAAAATAATAAACACCCGTGTAAATATCGATATAATAGCTAACAATAAAAATAGTATAAAAGAATTGAAGACTATTGATTAATTGTAAAATTAATTATTTCCATAAAACTTAATATATGTATATGAGATAAATTATAAACACACAGTCTTTTATTTAAAATAATTGTTTCTTTGTATTAATTAAAATTTGTCCAGTGGGTATCAATATAACTTTTTTAACGGGCATTTTCTGCTTCTCTTTAAAAATAATATAATCAAAGCAGAAATTAAATTCACATATCACTTAATAATACTATTTTTTTATATAAGCATTATAATTTATCGACAATATTTTATTATTATATTGTGAAAACATACTTTAAAAGTATTAAGAGCGATCGAATTGCGTGATCCACAAACTAAAGTGAATTCTGACCACCAACCGGCAGATATATGCTCCTTTACGGCCCATGCGTTTGCCAGAATTTGAATTATGTCGTAAATTAGTATAAAGGTTCTCAATTCATATGGAGGTCGATCTTTCATGTAGCGAAAGCCAGCGTAAAGAACAAAATATATATATCCGAGAGTTATTATTATTAGTGGAAACGGCGAAGATATGAATAGCCATTCGCGAGTGTATGGGACTGCAAAAAGATAATTTAAAAAATAATGTAATCATTTTCTATATAACCTCTCTTCAATAAAACTTTGGTAGCCAGTACATTCAAGTTCAAGTGTATACGATATTATAACAGTTTTGTAAAGTAATTTTACAAGAATTGACAGTAAAAAAAATTCAGACTGTAAAATAAGTTCAATAAATCGTAGTATGAAATTATCCTCGTAAAAAAGCATTTAAAACACACAAGTATTTTAGTAATGTTATACTCATCCAAACAATTTTTTGTGAATAAGAAATTTCAAGAGCAAACAAATTTGTCATGTTAATTGTATTTTACAAATATTTCTACAGAACACATTTTCTCTGTTTTTATTTCGACAGATAAAAAAACAACGTGACAGTGCAAACTTTTTAAACTTTTTCCAAAGATTTTCTTTCTGAATTTTCAAAGTTAATTTAATATTATATTTTAAAACTGTATATATATATATATATATATATATATATATATATATATATATATATATAATTGTCTATATTATAAAATGTTAATAAAACCTTCAGCAAACACACACACACACACACACACACACACACACACACATATTTGTTAGATATAAAAAATATAATACAAATTTTATTTTTATTTGCAAGCTTTATAACGGTACCAAACTGCTATTAATATAGAATTTCTTTGTTTTCTTTAGGAATTCATGTCAAATTTCCCTATTATCATTTCCCTATTATACTAGAATAACTTTACTAGCTATACTAGCATAAACTTAAAAAGATAGAATTACTCACGCGACAACTCTACGAACAAATAATTGTACATTTCTCCCAAACCCATTGTAGAAGAATCAATATCACAATCAGTATCACAATGTATATATTAATATCTTGTTTAACTTATTATCTTATCCTTTTTAACTTATGACACTTATCAATTAAGCGTCAACGATTAGCTCCGTAACTTCGCAACGTTAGACTGATTCTGTCACGTGTATAATTACCGTGCTAGTATTTAAAACAGCAAGCGGTGAACTTCGAACTTAGAAAAGAATGTAGTTCCGGCATGAATATAGTTTCAAACAATTCTACTGGTAAATTTTTCTGGTAAATTTTTTATCATTTTTCATCAACAAAATAAATCGCTAATAAGATAGTAAAAATGTGAAATTGATTGTGAAAAAATAATTCCCTTAAAATATCCAGAAAGACTTCGATAATTTCAACATGTGCAATTACAATGTTACATTAAGGAATCGCATTTATAGTAACATGATGTACTTACATTTTTGCGTGTCTACGAAATAATTTTGAATTGGTTTTTCCGTCGAAGAAACAAATGAAGAATATACATTTACTTACCTGAAACAGAAAGAAAAGAGATATTAATAAAGTATAATCAGGGTGCCCAGACTTCGCGTGACACCCGTTATAGACAGATTCCTGAGAACATTTTGAGACAAAAATCTACATACCAAAATGTCAAGGCTACAATAGTTTTCAAATGAGAAGAGTTTAAAGTTGACTAATCAAACTGTCCGAAATTTGCGCGCTCAGGCATGGCACATTGCACAGTAGTGAAGGTGTTTTAAGCATCAATTCTATTCTCGAAATTGATATAATTCTGCATCCATTGTTGTAATTGCTTCTTATTTTTATTGTATTTATGCGTGGACTTATAATTTATACCATAATTTATATCATTTTTTCACATGATAAAAATGTACAGATCAATATCAACTAATGAAATTTTTTTGTCTATGATAAAATAGAATAATGTATGGTAAAATAGACATTTCTTACATCGGCAATTTATCCAAAATTTCATGCACACGATGCACTAGTTTCAAAAATACGTTTCTGCTGATAATTCTACGTTTCAAATAACATCTGTTATCTGTTACACTCTTATTAACGTTATTGAAATAAATAATTGTAAAATTATGTATTTTTATAATGTTTTGTTATTATTAGCACTAAATTAATTATTATTATTTAAGTTGTTAAGCTTATCCAATGTTTTATTGCGTTGTTTTATCGGCAATTTATCCAAAATCGAATTAAAGACCACTATTGGCATGTTTGAAACAACGCGATAAAACATTGGGTAAGCTTAACAACTTAAATAATAATAATTAATTTAGTGCTAATAATAACAAAACATTATAAAAATACATAATTTTACAATTATTTATTTCAATAACGTTAATAAGAGTGTAACAGATAACAGATGTTATTTGAAACGTAGAATTATCAGCAGAAACGTATTTTTGAAACTAGTGCATCGTGTGCATGAAATTTTGGATAAATTGCCGATGTAAGAAATGTCTATTTTACCATACATTATTCTATTTTATCATAGACAAAAAAATTTCATTAGTTGATATTGATCTGTACATTTTTATCATGTGAAAAAATGATATAAATTATGGTATAAATTATAAGTCCACGCATAAATACAATAAAAATAAGAAGCAATTACAACAATGGATGCAGAATTATATCAATTTCGAGAATAGAATTGATGCTTGAAAACACCTTCACTACTGTGCAATGTTCCATGCCTGAGCGCGCGAATTTTGAACAGTTTGATTAGTCAATAATAAAATATTACAGCATGTCACTTTAGCTTTAAAATAACTTTACAAGAATTTGCCTATAGAATAGTTCAATATATAGATTGTAGTATGAGATTATTCTCCAAAAAAGCATTTGGAACACATAAATTTTTCCGACTGATCGTGTAGCTTTTAAGAGAAATAATTCTAAATATAAAAATGACGCATGCGTCTATTAAACTGTATATTATACTGAAATATATTGTAAATGAGCCTAATCCAATTGGAAACAGTAGCAAAAAGACGCACAAGCGCTGTTTCAATTTTAAATGCATTTAAATAACACGTAGATGATAATGAAATAATTTACACGCATTTGCATTGATTTAACGCATCACTTAATCTCGATACATAATCAAATAGGTTGACACTATTTCTAAGAAATGGAATTTTTCTAGTAAACTATTCGATCAACACAATTGAAGAAATCTATTCTACACTTTGTATGTATTTCTTCACAAGTAATTTGCTTCTTGCCGATCGTGGTTTATCGAATATTCTATATTACGATATAGGACTGTTGTTAAAATTATATTTGCCTCCGAGAGATTGGGACCGATGATGACCTAACTACGTTTCTTAGAATTACATCTGCCAACATTACTGTCAGAATTACAACGGCAATTACGACTTGCCAACTCGACGCTTTATAATCTATAACATATATTAAAATTTATATTCTAAACCGATGTCCGTAATAGACCGTAGGTAGCATTTGCAACGAGACAATCGCCGATCGAATTTCCGCGTTCGTGCAAAAAAACATGGCAAAATATGAAAACTGAAATGGCGTGCAGCCCATCAGATCTCGATGCTCATTTCCAGACGAAATTTTCGGATCTGCGAACGCGGGATATATACGTGACTGTCGAAATATTTGGTCAACCGGTTGCACGCTCCATGAAAATCTCTGATAATTAATGCTGAAATATTCAGCCGGGAAAAAGAGAGAAAGGGGGAGGGGAGATCTCGCTGTGGCAATTGCTCGATTTACTTGTAATGCATTATTGTGTATTTGACACAATAAATCGCATGATAATTTAAATCTTAAACGTATTGACACATCAATCGATGAGAGATTTATCGGAATTTCGTTATGTAACAAAATATATGATAAATCGTGTGTAGCATAAGGATGTCATTAATAACACAGCCGTACAGAGAACTTTAGGTATATAAAATTTATTATAAAACCAAATTTTTCTATACTAATAATCTGTTAAGACCACTTTAAATGATCTATAATTAGCGGCAAAAATTTCAGGATAACATTTTATTTATAATATAACAAATACAATTAAGATCAATGTAAGCGCAGGTTCTCCGATACCACAATTATATTCTTATATAATCCTTATAATAGCTTTATATATCTCTAATATCTTCCACACTTGCACTGCATTTGAATTAGTTTTCATCTCTATTCAAATCATCTCCAAACACGAATTCAGCGCAATTACAGAGTTCTTTTTATTCGCCAAAAAAAAATTTCTTTCCAATAATCTTTTGTAATGATACAAACAATACAATGTTCATGTCTTTGACGTCCGCTGCAACAAACAGTATAAACGTTTCTGTTCAAGAGCTAGAATCTCCCTTAAGGGGATCCTGGACGGATCGAATTACCGACATTTACAGTCAAAGTCACTACTTTGAATTGGCTTTATAGATCGCAAAATCCTTTTACAGAATTAAAGTATACATACTAATGAACAGTGGAAACTATCATTTTGTATTAAAACTGAAAAAAAATGTTAAAATAATATTTTAGTCGGTATGGTAGAGCTGTCAGTTCGTGAAACATTTACTTACAT
>NJRQ01000151.1:25369-53587 GCA_003063805.1 Aphaenogaster ashmeadi
CTCGGTTGACTTGATATCAAAAACAAAAAAAGAATAAAAAATTTTACTTATTTTTGGTTAGGTTGACGACAATATTTGCTTGATACAAAAATTCTACAATAAATATATACAAAATGAGACCAGAGCGCTGTAGGGACAACATGAAGAATAATATCGTGCAATTGGAACTAAGATTAAAAGCCTAATATGAAAGATTATTTTAAATGAAAATTTGTTCGTATGTATGCGTATAATATTGATGTAGTATGTAGTGATGTATCGATGTTTCGTAAATCGTATGTATGTATTGTAAATCGGTCGGTAAAGTCGGCTCTCACGTCGGAGTTCGGTTTTCACTATAGGATCCCCTTAACCTTTTCTGTAAAAACGCGTGACCAAGCAATTCTACATCCCGACCGGATTCAGTCTTTCCTATTATGTAGAGCATCTCTAAAATCATATTACAGATGTCTATAATATGATGTTTCTTGATTCAAGATTTTTATATTTTACCAATCAATATTTTGAGATTAGTTTGCAAGAGGTAATCTGTAATATCTGAAAAACAGAATGTATTACAAAAAATGTTTTTTTGCGTTTAATCATTCTCGTCATTAATTATGTGGTTCACATTGGCGTATTGCAGTTTTTACGTTTTGCCATAGACATCATATGATTTCGTAAATTATGTACTAGATCTTTGTGTACTCTAATAAATCTCTTAAGCTGATTAAAGCATCTCTATCCCATTATTAAATTTGCATCCTTAAACTTTCTGCAATTTCTGTTTTATTCATAATTTTATATGTCGTGTATTTTAATATGTGTCTTTTTGCATATGTGTGTTGTATTCTAATATTCCTCAAATATTTTGTTATATTACACGACATGTAAAATTCACAAAATTACATGTAAATACACAAAATTCTATCTTCAATTCTGACGTGAAGTATAAATCGTCTGAAGCAAGTATAAAAAAAAATAAGTAAATGAAATAAAGCCACATTCAATTTAAACAAATATGTAAAATATGCGTCAACAGAAACATTTTCTTTTCTAGAATAAATAAAAAGAACCTTTTTTCCGTCATAATTAAATTAATAAATGTTTGTTTTTTGAATGCATAAAAAAATTATAAATATGGAACGACATATTTGAATTAATATTCTCCAAATCTTTGCCTACTTTATTGTAGGCCGCTTTTTGCAAGCATACGTGAAAAAGAGATTTTTCAAAGCCTGTTTGTCTATTCTAAAAAGATAGGACAGACACGTTATTTTCTAAAAAAAAGGCAATGTTATCTATTTAATATTTAAGCTGAGTACTTCCAAAGATTGGCAAAGTCCTCCAGGGTCTACATCAAATTTTTAGTTCTCCTAAGGCTCTTACTTTCACGACTTGCATCTACGCTTACCTTCATCAAAATTATGGCCTTTCTAAGGTCGGTTCAAGTTGGTCGCGTCGCCCCTGAATGTCCCCAGTATAAAGCGAAACCGTAGGAAGAAACTGTCAACTTTCTAGTTAGTTAGAATGCTGCGTAATGGATGCTGGTCTATATAAGTCGCTATTCGCAAAACGCAATTCGTAAACGCAGACGCAGATAACAACGCAAGATATACGCAGCAAAAATCGATCGCACGCGATGAGATGATAACCAATAACTTGACGGTATGACTTGCAAATGCATCGCTGTTTTTTTGCGTCTTTTATCGATCTGCGTTTTGCGAATAACGATTTATATAGACCGACTATAATAGCGCGATATGATTTACGACAATAGGACATAAAGCTGCAGATTCATCAAAGGAACATTGAGGAATTTTTTTGGAAATAAACATACACATACATACATACATAAAAGGTATATTAAGCTATCTAAGCCAAATTATCAGAACACAATAAATTATATATGGAATTAATTTGCAAATTTTTTGCTATTTTTTGTTTTGTTTTTTTTTATTTTTTGCTATTTTTGTTTTCAAAATTATTTGCTATTTTTTGCAACTTTTTAATTCTAAAAATATTTTTTTTGCTTCAGTTTTTAAGAAGATACCAAGAACAAAATCCGGCGCTAAAGAGTAAAGCGCATTAAAGAAATTAGTTGCTCACATTATTATAGCATTAGAGTGTTCCCTGAATTATTTGCTCTCAAGATATCCAGGTTCCGAATTTTTTGACTTATGTATATGCTATTTCTTACAATGACTTGGTAAAATATAAATTTTTAAACTTAGTTCGAGAGCATATAATTCAGGAAACATTTTGTTGCTATAATGCGAGTAACTAATTTCTTTAATGTGCTTTACTCTTGAGCGCCGCATTTTGTTCTTGGTATTTTCTTAAAAGCTGGAGCAAAAAAAATATTTTTAGAATTAAAAAGTAGCAAAAAAATAGCAAATAATTTTAGTATTACTAATTTTTTGCTTTATAACTTATGTATATGCTATTTTTTACAATGACGTTGGTAGCTTAATCTTAAACTATCTAGGCCTTCGTAACTTTTGAATAGTTGGAGCAAAAAAATTACTTTTGAAAGTAAAAAGTAGCAAAAAATTAGCAAATTAATTCCATATATAATTTATTGTGTTCTAATAATTTGACTTAGATAGCTTAATATACCTATACACATACATATACCTACACACATACATATATACTAGAACTTTTACGGAAACACGCAACAGAAACACAAATGTTGCTCTAAGTTTCTTTGGTGGATACGCAGCTTAAAGGCTAATCTACAACGTGCTCTTTGCTTCCTGATTCTTGCTCTTTGCCTCTTGCTTCTTTGCTTTTCCACGCATTGTTTTACCGACAATTGTGTTTCTTGTCACGTGTTTCTTGTCTCTTTCGAAATTCGTCAACTTTTATCTTGGATGACAGAACGAACAAACATCGCATTACGCGACATAATCAAAAATTGACAAAAAGCAAGAAACAGGAAGCAAAGAGCACATTGTAGATTAGCCTTTACACTATACAATAGAGCACAAGTATGTTTTCTTCGTTCCATTAAATTCATTATGGCCAAAAGAAAGCTAAAGAATTGCATTGTAATATACAAAGCGTAACTATCGCAATGCAAATATCCGAATTAAAGAAAATGAGTTTATCGCCGTGAGGTTAATGATGTAATAAAATGTCAGATAAGTCAATCAATTATCGAATAGTCGTGCCTTCACTCTCGTAAACAAGTATCGCAAGTAACAGAAAGTTATGCAATGTCTGACTGCAAACTTTTTTGCTCGTCCTGTGCTACGGCAACGGAAATATCTTGCATATCGGGACGTGCGCGTGGATGCCATGTATCAGCCGCATTCCGAAAGGAAACGAAACTAGAGACAAGCGAAGTAGGGAGCCGGGGGATCGACATAAGCGTTTTAAACGAGTAGGTTCGCATCCGCGGCTTTTGTGCCTCACGAGCTGTTATATCGTCGCCGCACATTGTACTTCGCCGTGAGCATTGTCTCCGCTAACCAACGACACGACAGTCGGCGTGGTGTCTGTCGGCACCGGCGACAATGACGTTTCCACGACACAACCCACGCTTCACAGTTTAGTTTCTAGCGTGCAAACGAGGAAACTTTGAAAGCCCTTTTCTCTGCCGCAATGGCCGATTAATAAAACTCAGCTGATGTTCGTAATGAATAGTCGGTCGCGCGTTTCGATCGTGCGGTTCATTGCGAACGGATGTGATCGTAGTTTCGTGTCAGTAACGCAACAATTTTATAACATAACGAAATTCTAACTATTCGGAGCAACTGGGACACGTACTCGACTAATTTTAGATGGTCGAATAACACGTGACGCGACGATTTTGGCACGAGACTTGTTTATTTCAGATATTACGCGTTTTACTATGTTATTTGGAATGGAATAGTACCATTTTCTCTAATTAATCCGATATATCATTCGCAAAATGTTATCCAGTTTTGCAATACGCTAAAATATCTTGTTCGGGCAATAGAAACAACTAGGTCGTTTCTTGCGCAACGCAAGTGTGCAACGACGAGATTTGTCCCTACGTCGAAGTAATCGCTTGTCTTCTCACTTTGTAGTTTTCCATGAGGGGAAAAAGCCGTCTTTCTATGTCTGACGCATGAAAATCTCTATGTTACATGTGACCTTCCTCGTAACCGTAAGATTTTTGGTTAAAAAGAATCGGATTATAATAATCAATAACGACAAAATGAATAATTGATCCAGATAAATATTTTCGCAGATTTCTTTCCTCCCTCTCTACCTTCCTCCCTCCCTCCCCCCTCTCTTTCTTATTATTATTATCTCATAAAAATAAGATAAATAAACCAAGAAATGGTTGTGCCATGTAAAGCTCGGATTAAATTTGGGGAAAATGAAAAAGTTTCTCGTGATAACAAGCGAATTTCGCGGTATTATTAAATAGGAAGATTTGGAAAGCTGCATCCACAAGCATCATAAAGGAAAATCCTATTCGTATGAGAAAAAGAGAATTTTCCGAATTTTAATCGCAAATGGCGGTGGCACACGCGTGTGTTGCCGAATTTTCCCAACAAGAACGTGGAATATAGATAATCACGTGCCGCCGCATCTTGATGCCCTAGTTTGTCCCTATGGCGCAGTCTGCATGCGCAAACTCGATCGTATCATCGGAGATCCGCCGATAGATCACGTCCGTGAGGCAGGAAACGATAGGCACGCATCGAGGACAGAGGAGGAAGAGAGAGAAAAAGAAAAAAGGAAGAAAGAAAGAAATATCGAGAGGAGATCGAGAAGATTTATTTCCTCACCGAAAGGTTTGGATAGATTCATGAACCCTATCGATCGCACGGCTAAGAAGAAAGAACATAAAATATCCTCTTGCTACGCACAAGAACCCGTGCTCCGCGTGCAAAACGTGCAAATTCTGTTTAAGAATTAAGACTATGAAATTCAATTTTACCGTCTTTCTTTCACGTTGTTCTACATGCCGCTAATGCATCCGCAAGAGAAAGCGGTAGTTGTGGCGCAGAGGTGCATGCATGCTACGCAATTCTCTTAACAATTTTATGCACGTGAAAAAACAATTTTGAAGCAAAAATGTCTGCAACATGTGCAATTAATGGTTAATAGAAATAAATTAATGGTTAATAGGAATCAATTAAAATTTATCATTCTCAACTCGTGCAAATTGCAAGCAAATAAAATTCGATGTCTTGCTTTCCAAATCTAATTTCCACGCTTTCTTTCGAATATCCGCTCTAAATCAGCCCGCCTACGGCCACTTGTTCGCTTTTCCTCCGTTCCTTCCAGTTTTTCACAGCATTATCGGCATTCCTCGCGTCCGGAATACGGCGCGGCCATCCAAGATGCATGCGCCGTGTTACACGAAGCAATACTTTACAGTTCGCCCTCCGTCCTGGCCCTTGGGCCAGCATAAAGCACGGCTTACGAGTTGCAATTTCAAACTTTCGTGAAACAATCGGGTTGACGAAGGGCACTCGCAACGAGAAACTCTACTGACGGGCATGGCGAGACAAAAGTTCGAGACATTTTCGACGAGTCTTGTATTTAAAAATCGATGAAGTTCACGAACGCTTAAAAAGACGCTTTTGCGGACATAAAAATCTTACCCAAGATTTTTATAAGGCGGAAAAGAGTGATGGAAAAAAATTGTGACAATAAAAAAAAGAAACTTTGAATTTAAAGTACTGAAATGAACGACGGAGATAACATTGAATCGCGATTTTTCTTATAACGCGCGACTATGTCCGCCTCATATTCAAAAACTTTATAAAAAATGTAATAAAAAAAGATAAAAAAGAATCGATTGTTTCAAAGGAAATTATACGAAAGTTGCTAGTTAGTTCAAAACGAGAAGTAAAGAAAATATTAGCAGAAGAGGATCAGTGGAACGAGAAAATGGAGACATGTGCGGAATTTATATATCTCTGCAAATGGCAGTGAAACGAAATTCGACGCAAAGGACCACGCGCAATCCCACGGTTGATTAGACAAATTTTACAAGTTCTCCAGATATTGGAGGATTGCAATATCGCGAAAGTAAAATCCACTGATGGGCAGTGACTGCCATCTTCGCGATTCTCGTCATCATTGTCCTACAGAAGAGAAAGACAGAATCGGTAGTTACAGTAACGGCAAGAAGTTATCGTTATCGTTCGAGGGATGGACCTGTAAAACTTGGGCGCCAGACAGTTTTGAGTTCCGATCGAACGAGCCTGTCAGTCGCTTCGAAAAATTTAATTCAGAATCACCCTCATCCACCCTACCGTTCTACTCGGTCGAAAATCTCATTTTTGGGTACGTGGTTGGAGCGGCAGAAACCACCCTCAATTCGAATTGAGACACTTCTCTTCGCTGCCGCATCGCGTTATGATTTGTGCTGTCTGTCTTTTTTCGTTCACATGTCTTCTATCTGTCTTCTAGATTCGAACCATCAATACTGCCCGCCGTAATCAATAGTTTGCGAAAATTGCCAATAATGTAATTAGAGAGAAATGTAGTCTCTGACAAAAGAAACTGTGATAATAGATCGTGGATATAAAGACAACTTGCAGTCACGTATTTATACTATATGTACAAGCTATCTCTCTATTTAGTGAAAATTGTTTTGGAGATAATTTTTCCGATAAATTTGAAATAGATTTTCCTTTATCGAAAATTTTCAGAAAGACCTAAATACAAAGTTATTTTGCACTAAAAACAAAAGGTTCTTCGGAAGGTATGTTTCAAGAATGTAAATAGTAAATAGCGGAACTTTGTTGTTTGGATTAATTTTAGCGCGACTTTATTTCAACATAAACTTCAGTCAGCGCTTACTTCTTAAGAAACTTCATGTTGAAAATTGAGAAGTTGCGGAAAATAACCTCCCTTGACAATTTCGCTGAGAGAAAATTGATTCTAAGTTCGTTAAAGAACTAAAGTTTCGAAGATATTTTTCAATAGATTGAAAGTTAGTAGTATATGCACGATGTGAAGTATACGTGAAACGAGAGATATCATTCCTTCATCGATTGCTCATATTTTAAATTGAATCACGTAACAGATATATTTCTTTTATGTTGGTTCGCTATTTTCTTTCCATCTAAATTATAGACGCTATTAGTTCAGTTGCCAGATAAAAAAAAACAATTTATCGACTATATGTTTTTGCGATATTTTATTTTCCTCTCTTCATTTTGTATTCTTTACTTTAATCAGCATCCTTTCAACTTCAATTAGCATAAATTATCAAATATTTGTGTAATAGCATTGCATTGATTTCCCTGACTTCGTCTTCCATTCGCAAAAATAATTAATATGATATTATGATTATATATTATGATTAATTTTTATTTAAATTATTCGCCGACATTTTAACCCTCATCCGTTCCTTATTTTTCCAACTTAATTTGTCCCTTGTGTGTCAATTTGACACAATGGAATAAAATCAATATAATGAAAAGATAAAGTTAACTTTAAAAAATCTTTTTTAAAAATAATATTGAATGTAGTTAATAATTTACCTAGATATGACAAAATAACACAACTTTTCCTGAAAAAATGTGTCAAATTGACACAAATGAAGGTTAAAGATAAATTCATTAAATACACTCCGGCAAGCAAACTGCGGACTTTCTTTTCTTTCCCAACCACCCGTATAAATTTCATTACTCGCATTACATTGTTAAAAATAATATATATAGAATAGTATATTTGCCGCTTTTCATTCTGCGCTTTCACTCTTTTTCGTGATCTTCTCTTTGCAATTCTGGGTACGTATTACGAATTTATTCGGAAATGATTCCATTCGGAATGATAGTCACTTGTCCTATGCTTGTCTTTGTCATTTCCTTGTCGTTTCCTTATCCTTGTCCTTTATTTTTCGGAATCATTCCGAACGAAATCGTTTCCGAATAGATTCATGATACGTGTCCTGGTCTATTTATATAATAGTTAGTTTTTCATGTATTTTTTCACGTCCGATTACGCAAATATTTTTTTATTGTCTTTCTCTGTACTCAGCTCACTTACTGGCTCATTCACTGTACTGGCTACAATCCAAAATTTCGCAAATGTTCTTTTTCAGCTTTTTAAATTGCTAATTAGCTAATTTATATCAATAAGTTATGTTGTACTATCATCTAAATTGTCATTTTCTCAAATCTCGCATATGTAGTTTCCAATCCGACAAATATCCGCTTGAAACATTCATTTCCAACCGTTGCCATGCAACGGTGTCTCATCTAATATTGTTGGATGCGTCGTTGCATCCGGATGCAGTTGAAATCCACAACTACGTGACCGCGGTGCGACTGCACGAAAACGCTCCCGAACGTCCAACGGTGGACTTTTGCAAGCGGAATCCTTCGTACATTCCACTTTATGGATGGTATTCCCCTGTATCTTCGTAAATCTCATTTCCTAAAATACGGCATCGTTCCTCATGCACGTTTCTAATGGATCTTACGGTTCCCACAATGGTTACCTCGAGTCGCTCCGCAGAGCGGATTCGTTGACTTCTTCCCGGCTCTCCTTATAGTTTCTAGATGAGCCTTTCGAATACGGAGAAACGTCTTAAATTACGCAATGAGGGAGAAGCTCCGTCCACGTTCGCGACACAATTCCGCTTAATTGAGCATCCGTTTGGTCGGACATCCAGTGTAACATCTCCTTTCTAATATAAACTATTGTCCCAGCGAGATGAGATGGAGGAGAACGTCACAGGGACGGATATAATTCGGGAACGAATCCCCGATACGTGTCACCGCTCCGTTCTTCGACATGTCGTGGCAATTTCCGCTTCATCGTCTTCGACATCCTCTTCTCTTCATAGACGGAAGAGAGCCGGAAAGGAATTCACTCGGAGACAAATACGCGAGTGACCTACATGTGTGAAAAATTCTTAATACAAATTAATTTATCCAAAAGGGATGATAAATGAACTTCATGCTCTGGCTCGCCGACAAATTGTTTCCGTCATGAAATCAATATCAACGTACCTCTATGACACTTATAATAATAAAAAGTTATAATATTTCTATTGTGTATTATATGTGAACAGCATATATATATATATATATAATAATTGTATTATAAAGTGCGATGTATATTATTAAAAAAGAGTATTACGACACATTATTCAAATATTAGTTATTAATTTATGTAACTCACTTAAATTTAAAAAATAAGAAATGAGAAATTAAAGTTAAGAAATAAGAATAACGCTATCGCACAAATTTTTTAAAATGCATGATAGAATTATATAAGCTCAACAGTCATTACAATACAGAAAGAAATTGTTTAAAATAGAAAGAGTAAACGTAGGTGGACTAACGTGCCAAGAGTCCATTCTTTGAAGCCTGATAGCAATCTCCGCTTCATTGTTTTCGATGTCTTGGTGCGGAACGAGAGTCGGAAACGAACAGAAAGAAAGAAGAAAACGGTTGAAAGAACGCGAAAAAACGTCTGGACACGAAAGTATGCCCATGATATTCCGCGCACGCTCCCACGAAAAATTGACAATCAGGAATTTGTTAACTCGCGATAGAGGCACGTTTCTTATAAAAATCGCTTCACCTTGTAGAAATCGGCTGATTCCACTCGTTCATTTCCGTATATGATGCCTATATATTTATATACTATTTTATTTTCGCTGTAGAACTATATCTTGTATTTTTCGATAAAATTATAATCGATTAATAATTATTGAAAAACTCCCTCCGTGTGTATTCCTGTTACGTTTCATCACAATCTACACGGCCGACAAGTGTAGCTTAAATATCACGCTAAATAATTCATTAATACCGTTGATCAAAGACCCTTCTGTGTCGTACATCGTGTGATTTTAACTTAAAAAGATTTAACTTAAAAAGAACTTAAGAAGATTCTAATCGATGGTTCGTTTTACGTGACTCAAAACTTAGTGCGAGAGATCTCCTACTTTATTTCCTCTAGAAGAACTCGCGAACATCAAATCAGCATTTAAGTGTCGCGCTAATTTTTATTTGAATGAAAAAGCTAATCTGTTAATCGATTCGTATTCTTCACGCGAGCCAAAGTTGCACAAGTTGTCCCGAAAACCTCGTTCTCTTTCCTCACGGTGTCGACGACTGTAGTGAACTTCTGTTCGGCTCAATCACGTCCGCAAAATCATGTCAAAATACTTCTTTACTCTTTTACCATTTCCGACGAAACTCGCATTCGTAACCGCACATTCGTTTATAATCTGCGCCAATACTAATCGTCTAGCGCTGAGAATCAATATAATACAATTACCAAATTAAATGCAACCCATCTGAATAAATAGTTTTTTTTATTAAATATGTATTATGCACCGAAAAAAAATGATGTATCAACAGCATTAAGTCTAATTGGAAATAATCTTGTTAATTCAATAACAATTTTAATAAAATAAAATCATACGTATTTGTTTCATTAATAATGTTATTGAATTAACAAAATTATTTCCAATTAGACTTAATGCTGTTGATACGACATCATTTTCTTCCGTGTGCATTTATTCATTACGTACATATTTTCTATTCATTATATATTAATATGTATTATTCATTACACACACACATACGCGTGAATATATAAATTAAATATAAATATACATATATATATATATACATATATATATATATATACATATATATATATATATACATATATATATATTGGATTGATGCATAAATTCGTCCCGTTTTTGAACATTTGCATACTCTGTGCACGAATTCGACCTGTTACCAACTTCACACGTATGTGACGTATTAAACATTTGAAGGCAGCATTTAAACGAATATTTCAATTTTTTGATTGTTGTTTGCGAGTTCTGTGAATTCTTGAAGATGGAAGAAAATAAGCTCCACTTTCGGAATATTATGCTTTTTTATTTCCGAAAAGGCGAAAATGCTGCGCAGACTTAAAGAGAGATATATTCCATCTACGGAGAAGATGCTGTTGACGATTCCATCGTTCGTAAGTGATTCCGATTTCGTGATAAAAATTTTTATCTCAAAGATGAGAAATATTCTAGACGGCCTTCCGAGATTAACAGCCACCAAAACTTGGCCTTGGTTGAAACCGATCGTTGTAGAACAACTCATAAAATCGCTGAAAATTCCAAAATTAATCAGTCAAGTAAGTTCGATGTATGGATGCCGCACGACTTATCACAAAGAAACTTGATTGACAGAATTTCTGCTTGCGATTCCTTGCTGAAATGTTATGAAATTGATCCATTTTTGAATCGTATGATCACGGGAGACGAAAAATGGATTATTTACAACAATGTTAAGCGAAAGCGATCATGGTCTAAGAAAGATGAAGCTCCATTGTACGTGTATTCAGATTTGACCCCGTGCGACTATTTTTTGTTCCCGAAACTAAAAATGAAACTGAAAAGAAAACATTTTGACGTTTCAGACATCCAAAACGCTTCGACCTATTTTGTCCATCTGGAAAGAGTTTCAGAGGAGCTTTCTGAAACTGTATGACCATTGCAAAGACTGTATTTCTTCGGAAGACATGTATTTTGAATAATTGTCAATAAATACTTATAATTATTAGTATACAGATTGAATTTTATTAAAAGTTCAGAAACTTTTGGGACAGACCATGTACTTTCAAGAAATTGCGTACAAGTCGGAAGCGGCATGAAGCAGTTACAAGATCACCTGTCTCCTGCCCCGAGGGAAGTCTACGACTAGATAACCAACGGCATTTGGCTGCGTCATCATTTTCTCCTCGACCAGTCGGACGATCACGTCCGTCGGAACGCGCAACCTGCCTCATCATCAAAGCGATGACCTTACTTGGACGCGAAATCCACCTCGGATCGCAGCATATCCGGTGGTGAAATGAGCCGCAGACCGTATCTCGCGACGAGCTTTCTGCCGAGGGTGAAATTTACTCGTTCCCGGATCACGAAAATAATGAGGCTTTGCTCTACTTGAGGGCAGTATCCGTGGGGTCGTATCCGTGGGGTCTTCCCAATGGATACCGTTGTCCTATCTCTTGCCAAAGCAGACATTCATTTCAAGGCTCAGCTGTGCACCTTGACATCCGAATTTGCTATTTGCTCATATTATTTATCTTATCATGAGAGACTACCGAAAGATTACTAAGGGACACTAAATTAAATAAAATAGCAACGCTCATATCTCAACTAGACTGTTAAAACCTTCGAAACAAGTTTTATAAATGACTTCTTAAAACATAAACATAAAATATTGATGTAAGAGTTAAATATTTTCAATAGCGAACTTTACAATTGGCGAAAAAAATTTGTAAATTTCTTCTGGAATTTTGATCAATTCACATAAATTTCATTTAAATGATTTCTTTTTGTATAATTTAACATATTTTAATGAATTAACATATAATAACGGATACAATAGTAAGTATCTGAATTGACGCAACGGATAATATGCATAAAGATAAATTCTTGACCTTGTAATAATTAACAACACACTCGCATGGAATTTTATTCTATTAATTCCTGCATGTAAATATCGAATGAGTCGGCTGTTTTTAAGTATTCCGCAAAATGCGTTAAAGTACAAAGTATAAATTTCATTTTCTTAAGACAATTTTTAATCATCCTGGAGAAACGAAAAATTTTGTCAACGCGTTCAACACAAGACTAGTGAAATAATTCTGTATTTTTAAGAGAAAAGTTGTAACAACTTCGATAAGACGAAAAGATTGTCGATAGGTACTGGATCGATTAAATGCAGACGAAATCCATTTGTCGGATTACATTTTTAATGCTAATCTTCGCAGTTTTACGTTATCCAACAGTCTAAGTTAATGCCCTATAATCCTCTTATAATTATTTTTCTCTCAAATACATGTCTCTTCGCAAAAAATGCAGAAACTAGTTGTTATTTACGTCCCTTATTTTTGTCAAATGAATATTTTCCACAAATTTTCTTTGCACAAAATTAGTATTTAATCGAAAGAATAAGAGACAGGTGCAAAGATTTATTGTAGAAAATCGATAGTTGATGTTTTCTTATAAAATGATTCGCTAAAGTTTGCATGTGTGCGTATAAAAAAAATATATGCACATTGTTTAATATATATCGGGGTTGATAGAGGCAAATAAGAGAGAGAGAAAAGAGAGGAGTTCAGATTGATCGAAACTATTTCGACCAGAGATCGCCAATCAAGCACGCTGCGGTTTTGATAATAAAGAGTTCATTTGAGCTACGTGCATTAATAATGCGACCATAACAATGTGTGGCCAATCTGCCGCACGTCACGTCCGTAGAATCGCGAACAAGAATCGTTTGTCATGTGCGTGCTATCATAGTAACGACATATACTGCGCTATTGACGCAAACAAAGTTAGCCGGTAGCTCGCAGCGGATTTGCAGAGCGGTGCATTATATACGCGATTATCATACCTTGCATTATCATATGTAATTTATGTGGCATCCGCCAGCATGAGTAGCAAGTATTATTTGCTACTCATGCAAGCTTTAATAGAAATCCATCACGCTCGTGACACTATTTAACCATCAGCAATCATAAAATAACTCTTTACATTAATTAACCACAATTTCTCTGTCTATACCCCATTAGTAAACAATAGCGAAACTGTTCAATAATTAATCAAAATTGTAATTAATATCAAATCACTTTAAAACTGCTTTTCTAACAGTTCATCATGAGTAGTGAAAAATTACAAGCTGTGAATTTATTCATATAGGAGAAGTCAAATGTATAATGAAGCATCGTAAACCTTGATCGTCGTTTACTAAAGCGTAATTGATCCATGGCGAGTTTTGATTGCCGTTTCTAGATTTTAACGTTTCGGAATTGTGATATACGAATTTGAGCATTTCTCTGTGTGCGCGCGAAAAATTCATTAATTAATTCATTACTGAGATACTCAGACGACGCGGAGATACAAACATAATTTCAAAAATATAATTTTCGATTTTTAAGATGCATAGAAAGTGGCGGACTTTTCTTCGCCATGTGAGATAAGCATTTAGCATGAGAGAATAACACTTTCGACGAGTTTCCATTCGAGAGAGATATTGTCCACACGATCAATGTCCGAGCTGTAACATCGAGCAAATAGCAACGCATCCGCGTTTCAAGACAAACCCGGCGCCGAGGACACGGAAGGATCGTGATCCTCCGATGACCGCATGCCGATTCCCCTTGGAGCGTCTCCTACTGACCGCAAGCGATCCCACCGGGTGTCCCGGGAATTCCGTCCGGCAGTCGCATTCTCGACGGTCGATGGGAAAGGCCGTGGCTGGCTCTCAGCACCTAAATCAATTAAATATCTCGCAGTTCATGTTCGGTCACTTGCGTCGCGAGCTGGTCACTACGGCATAGTTCTCACCCATGGTTGCGTGACCGCATTTCCTCCGTATGGCTCGACGAAGAAACGTTATGCAGGCCAATAAGAATGCTAAAGAAATAAAGTTAACGATCAAACAGATCCTCGCACTCTTACGATTTTTACCGTATTGAATCGCATAACGTAGTAAAATTGTAATGTATATACATAATATACAAAGCAAAATTTGCGTAAGATTGAAGCAAGTTAAATTCTCCATTTAGTTCCCTAAATAAGATAAAATTTTAGAGCGAGACTTCCTAACAAAATATAAAACGTATTGAAACAAGGAAAGGGTACACTGGGACACCAGTGGATACGTTAAAAAATTCAGACCGACAAGAGAAAGCAAGAAACATGGAAGTTTTCAGCTCTAGTAATTTTCTGCACTGTTGATTCTATGGTTCTTCAGTAACCGCGAACGTTTGTTCTTTGCGATATATTCTCTTTCGGATGTAAATCCGGAAAGATATATGCATTAATGAAAGAGGACTGAGAGGAAATCCAAATTTCGGCCGTTATGTCGAATAGTCGAGTTCCATTAAAATAAATGGTATATCCACGTTGATAACAGCTTGGCCAATTAGAGAGACGTGGCATCCGGTCCATTTTCGTTCGAGTCTTGTTTTGGACGAGCATCGTGGATAACGACTGGGGATTCAATATGCTTTCATGCAAATTTCTAGGGAAGCTATAACAGCGGCTTCGAATTGTCCGAATATTATATGAATCATGCTGACGTTTAAAAACCACGAAATTCTCGGGAACGTTTTTGTGGCTGGATTTCCACCGGCTTGTACCTATCGCCATTCTTTTTTCACTATTCCAGACATTCGTATTTGATTCGCGATGTTAAACGGTCGAAAAGAGGATCATAACGTACATCTTTTACTTTTTAATGTATAACGATTTTCAAAATCTCTCTTTTCAAAATTAACTCGTACGACATTAGCGTGCTTATTAGTAAATAGATCGCATCTGAAAGAGGGAGTACAAAAACCGAGGGTATGCGTCAGTAATAAATCGTGAGTCTTCATGGAGTCTTCTCGAAAGCGCTCGAAATTGCGAGAGAATGTAACGCTTCGACAAAGTTCAGCGTCGTGAATTAAATGCAACCTGAGTCGTCTCGTTTCCATCACCAGCCACGGAGAACTTTCAATTACCCTTCCTATTCATGTTTCACTCTATTCTGGAACTTTACTTCTCTATCTTTCACGAAAATCTTTCCTTCCACTCGACTTCCCCGCCCGTCGCTCAGCTACATAATCGGCTCAGGCAAAAGCTATTAACAGTATACTGACCTATTACGCAATAACAACAACAAATATGACATCCACGTAAAAAATTGGCACGAGCATTAATTCTTCGCTAATGAATGTTAATCAATGGAAGGAACACTTACTTCGAATATGTGGAAGCACTTCTGAATAAGATATCTCATATATTCAAATTCATTTATAATATTCGTTCAATAGCTACAAATATCATGCAAAAATTATTCGAGCGTGTGTAATCCGATTTTGGAACAGAGCTTGAAACCGGTGTAATTTATACAAACGCGATTACCAGAACGCTATATACGCAGGGAAACGCCGTCATCCATCTTCGCGCGCCTACGGCATTTGAATCAGAGTAACAAATGTCAGCAAACGCATCGAAATGGCGGTAATTTCAGCTACTGCTTCGAACATTAATCGCCCGAGTCTCGAAAGGCGTGCCGTGACACGGATGATTAGGACTGCGAATCGATCGCGGCGCGACGAGAAGTCACAGACGCGATTGCGGAAATCATTAACGATGCGGCATATTTGCGGTTACGGGAAAATAATTGCGGCAATTATTGCGCCCGTGAAATCGTCGAATTCGAGGGTACATAACATGAGGGAGTGCTACCAATCGCGATGCGCCCTGGAGAAGCATGTAACTTCCACAGGTTCGTTCCTCGAGCGAGTGAAACGCTCTCTCATGTAGCAGCGACGATTAAACCATCGAGAAATTTATGAACTCGAATTAACGATAAGAGACTAGTGCCGCTGGCGACCGGTAAACTTGGCTAGTGGTTAATTATTACTAAGAACGCGCGCGCGCCGCGCGAGCGGCCGCTCCAAGAAGCAGTCTCATGCAAATGGAAGAACCATTAATTATCGTTGAATATCGCGCCGACGCGTTTCCTTTGACATGCTGCGTCGAAAAGATGCTCGGCTTTATTTGCGAAAATATTCATCTTCGTTTATCAGTCCTCGAGCGATTAGAGTATATAATATAAACCAGAGGAAACCGTAACGCTGATGTTACTTTTAATACCAGGAAAACAGATTTCGATCATTTTGCTTAATAAAACGGTACATAGTATTAAAGCATGGTGTAATTCCTTTATAAAAACAACAGCAATTTTTTTATTCAGTTCAAGATACGCCATAAAGATGGCAACGAATCAAGCTTCAACGAATCAAATTATCTTTGTTTACGAGTAATTTTTGTTTTAACGAATACATTTGAATGCGATTTAATTCAACTTCTTGGCGATGTTAATTAAAGATATTATTATTTTACGAAAAAATGATAATTTTTTCTGTTTAATTCAAGATATATCATACTTTCCGTGTAGAATCAACATAATACATTGCCAGGCACACATTTCACTTAAGGAATTCTAATCTTCTGCTTCATGCTCGGCCATATAACTCTTCTTCTACTTTACAATAGTTATATCTTGTTAGAATTTTATGTTGAATTATCATTTGCTTGTTTATTATTATTTACTTTTTATCCAACTCTTTATACATATACAAATTACTATATAAAAATATTGCGAATGTTTGCGATACTTTCCATTTACTATTTATTATTTCTGTTTTATTTCTTTCTTTCTTCTGTTTACTATTAATTTATTACATAAATTTGCACTATGATTATATCTTGATTATATTACTCAGGTTAGGAATCAAATCAGCATTTAAGTTGTAACCTCGCCTTTTGTCTGCAATTTAATATCTGGATTTATACTTCATATACATATGTACTACCCAGCGTGTCTGTTTATTATTTGCATTCGATTATTATATTATTATTAAAAATGGCAACGAATCAATTTGATTACAATCTTGGCGTACGAATAATTTTCGTTTCAATAAATATACTTAAATATATTTTTTAGCGATGTTAATTAACCCTTCGTTGTCACACATAGTCAAATTGACTCATCCTCCGACTCTTTTTCGGAAGTTTCTTTTTCGGAATTTACATCTTCAAGAATTTTTTGGGACATGTTGTTATTTGATTTGTTAAATTATTATTAAGAAAACATATTCTGCAATGTTTAAAGTATCTTCCAGAATTTTTTCGTTCGAATCGGATGGATAGTTTTAAGATGGCAGCCATTTCGACTGGGTCAATTTGACAAACGCGAGGCCTCACAGAGGTGTGACAACGAAGGGTTAAATATAATTTTAATAAAAAATAATGATTTCTTTTGTTTAGTTCAAGATACATCATAAATATAGCAACGAATCGATTTAATTACAAATAGAGTAGAGTGGGGTAAAAGTGCGCAGTGCAGGTTTATTTGTTTCTGTGTAAGTTAGGTTGGCAACACTGAGTTAGTTTGTAAGGTGTCATGGCTGAGTGGCGCCAAATGTAGTGACAGTCGATTCGAGTGAACAGCATTGAAACTATGAGGTAAGTTTCATTTTTCATCTTCCTGATGTAATATTTTGATTTTTCCCAAACTGTATTTCATAAGTAGAAATAAACTTAAGTAAATCATTGACAAGACATTTTGATTAACTCGTTTCTGGCGTGTGTCATGCTATATTAGACATTACAAATTGTTATCCGTAAATAGCAGCACTTACCGGAGCAGCACTAACCTTTGCCCCACTGCATGCGCATTTTTGCCCCACCGCGGCACCGGTGGGGCAAAAGTGCGTTTTTGCAATCGGTTCAAGAAAAGTTTATTACATGGAATGTATTCAAAATATAAACATAAACCCTAGTGAATTTTAAAAAAGAATGTTTGAAGATTTTAAGGTACAAATTTCAAGATTCTAGCTATTTCTAAATATAGTAGATACATGAGATCAAAAAACTAAGTGCGCATTTTTGCTCCACTCTACTCTAATTTTTGTTCTAATAAACATATTTGAATGTGTTCTTGGCAATGTTAATTGAGAGCGATTGAGGCACGCTAATAAGTATCTCGACATGCGCGCGGCATAATCCGCATTCACCGAAATTGCGGGATAGCCGCGCCGTGACGGACGGCTGGCTGGCAGCTGCATCGGCGCATCCGAGTTGCAGCGCAGCAAGCGCAAACCCGCTCGTTCGATCATTCCCTCGTCTCAAGCTGCATCCCGGCCGTGCGTCGCGCCGCCTGTCTCGTGCCAATTGGCCGCATAATCAGTAATTGCCAGGATGCAACAGCCACGAGCATCCCTTATGCCGTTGCGTACTCGCGACTGTTAAGCACTATGAGTACCGTGACCCGCCGTGAAATCACCACACCGGGGTTCACACGAACGTTATTACGCAGATGTAGATATATTCGTCGCTATCTACCAATGTAATCCGGAGTATTTAAGATTTCTTTAATCACAAGAGGTTTGCGCAAAGCAATGAAAACGACACGTGTCTCGTAATTATATTATGATACCAGTTGCAGTCACGAATGTTTCATTATGATTCTCGATTTTCCGCATTGAGCACTGAGTGCGGCGGATCATCCCTTTTACTCGCGTGAACGAGAATTAATTGCACGCGATGTCAGCAGAAAACACAAAGTTACATTACGCTCAGTTGAGGGGAGAGTGCACTTCGCACTTGGCGTTTGGCAAACAGCGCGAGAGGCGGAAAGCAGCCAAGAAAAATCCGCAAAAGGAGCGCCATGAGCGAAGCGTAAATACCGTAGGGCGACGAAGGACCATCGAATTGGAAAATTCCTTGCGAAGTACTGCAACCGAAGTTCTCTCTTGATGCGGGGATTCTAAGCTCGAAAACGCCGGCGTGTCATGTTGTCCGCGACTGCAACTTCCGCTTCCGACAGTCGGATATTAATAAAGTCCAACCTAAATACGACTTGTCAGTATCCCTTTTTTTCGGCCGCGCCGAGTGAAGAACTCTTAAAGCTGACCATCTTTTGCGTGCTCTCTGGAGGACAAACTAAACGTGTTGCCATATTTCGACGTCAACGAGAGAAAAAGAATTGCACGAAGAAATAAAATTGCTTTCGGCAAGCGAATGACGCGATATAACGATGCGATACGAACGAGGGAACCAAGAGAACTCATTTCGAAACGACATCATAATCGAAAATGACGAGCGGACGAGCGGACACGAAATATAACGTTTGAATTAATTTGTACTCAATATACGTACGTACTTTCAGAATGTTTTACAATTTTGTTGTTTTTTAATTTTGGAAGTTTATGGTTACTTTCATTTCCAATTTATACGCTTGCTGTTATACGAATCCGATTAGAATGCGGTATCGATACGATATTCTGCAATTACAATTAGGATTAGCGCTGGATGTGATACGTCGACCGTGCAGACGTCCAGCGGAATAAACGCGAGAGACTATTTTGAGAATTCAGTATTCAGAGTTGAATACACGCTGCGCGCGCGATAGCAAATCCGCGATTTGCATTTAATTTCATATACAGGGTGATAAATAATTTCGTGAAATTTATGAGACGCGTTCTTCCACGCGCAAGCTTTTCGCGTCGATCGCCGTGTTGCGCAGCAATCACGGTCTGAAAAAAGAATAAAAGAGAAAACACAGAGAAAGAAATAAAGCCAAATAGACGCAACTCTAAAATAAATAGCGATTTCATACGATCGCAGTATTGCCGCGGTAGCCTCGTGCGGACTGTGTGCACTATTGAATTAATCAACGCGACTTTAAAGCGCGCCGGCAATAGTGCGATTACCGTTTTCATCAACGCGCCGGAGCCATTATCGAACGTATAATCGAATCCCGCCATCGGTCGATCGAAAGTCAAACGAGCCCTCGAATGCCGAGCGAAGCGGCTCGCTAAAATATTTTCGCGTAATCCGGTTGTTCGACGGGACGCGCGACGCACGTTCAAAACACGCTTTACATTTTCTGATCGTCTCCTCTGTTTCTTTCAGATCTGTATGGTATAACGCCGAGAAAAAAAATCGGTGATTCCGCCGGAATAACAAAATTTGCGATTCAACGATAATACAAGGAAATATAGGAAGGAGGTGACTACGTTTTTGGAGGGGGAGAGGGGAGAAGATTTCTACTGGGATTCAATACAATTTCGCGAGATGATACGTGATCGAGATGTTCCGCGATAACGTCACTAGTTGCAACGCATCGCACGAACATTGAAGCGATACGCACTGATAGAACCACGCTACGACGGATATTGCCAAATTCGTGCACCATGAATATTCGATTCCCGTAAATCATAGGGAAGTGCGCTGCGGGCGAGCCGCGATTTTTATGTCGAATGTTCATCGGATAGCTGATTCCTCGAACCGAAAACGTAGGGCACCTAACGCTTGACGGATTAATTTTTCTTATCGATTGACCGATTTCTATCAAGTTTTGTCATGTGGCATGAATTTAGCATTTATCTGTCCGACCATTTAATTTCCGTCAATCAGTAAACGAGCCAAACAGACGTATCAAGTTAAACAAAGGGAAGCGTTATTTAAGCAGCATTAAATCCTAATAAGCATATTGAATATTATATCTAAATCTAAATAAAATAAAGGCACACAAAATGATAAAGCTTAAAATTAAATGGGGAATATCTCTAGATATTCCCCTAAAGATATTTATTACCACATTATTATGTAAATGGATATATTCCAAAGAAAGCTGATTCAATTCGGTATAGTTTTTCGTGACTTTATTTATAGAGATATTGCAATTACCTATATATAGACAATGCTGCATTTATGCCTGTGGGACAAACTCGATGGGTCGGAAATTTCATGCATTTTTTGGACTGCACCCACCAAGCGGCTAGTCGAAAATCTCACGAGCGTAATTTCCTGAATTTTGATTTTAAACGAGGCGTTCTAAGGCGAAGTAATCGTCGGGACGAACTTATTCCCGGTGACGAAATTAATTCGGGAAACCAATTTGCATCGTCGCCTAATGCCACCGTAGTCGGTGATGCATCCCAATGTGTCTGTAGCGCGCGTCACATGCGAAATTGCAATTACCGAGATCGCGCGCATGGTCCACCCTAGATCATCGGAAACGTATCCGCCACGCTCCTATCTCCCTGTCCTATCGGCTGTCAAGAATACCCCGTGTGAAACATTTTGAATTCTAAACAAATAATGTATTAATAAAGAAATCACGACTTTAAATCCAAATTGCAAGAAAATCTCTTTGAAAAAGGTATGTAATTCGAGTATCACAAAGTTTACGTTACTTTCTGTGTATGTATAAAAATACTTGCAAATATAATCGTTATACGGATAAGTTACAAAATTATACAAAATATTAGATATATGATCTGCATGCAAATATAGTTCAGTTTTCTTTTAAAAGAGCAAGAACTAAACTCTTGAAGATAATTGTAAGTTCAAACCAATTTCTTTCTCAAGAAGAGATTTCTCGGTTACATTTCTTTATCGTTATAATTTCATCTCCTCTGAATCTTTGATCGGCTTCCTTTTACATAATTTCTAGAGAGAATTCCACAGAAACAAACAGAGAAAATTGTAGAAACATTATTTCCTTATCAAGCCGTAAAGTGTTTGCATTACTAAACATTTACTTTGCACTCCGGCGACGCGTGCAGAGTTAAACGGCGAAATAGAATTTCACTCGTCGTCTTTGATCGCGTCGCGACTTTACCTGTGAAACTCGGCAAACTCCTTACAGACGACGCCGGGTCAAACTTCCTTTACGATTCTTATTGGAACTCGAATTTATGATCGTTGGGATCATTTCGTTTCATCGTTGACTTAAAATCGCTCCATTCACTCGAACGTTAAAAAATTTTCGTTCTCGGATAAATATGCTCGTCACCTAACTCAAGTAATCCCAAATCGATATTAAATTAATGCACACAAGCATTTTTATATTAAACAATAACGTAAAGAAACATCCTTTCTACATAAATTGTTTCAGTAATATCATGTGTAATATCAAGGAAATATTATCTTAGAATATTTTCTCTCTAAAAATATCTAAAAAAAAGCAAATTGTAATATTATAATCTTTAATTAAATTTTACTGTAAATTTCCTCATAGAGCACGTTTGTAATTTTCCCAAGCGTTTTTAATTCCTCCTTTTTGTTCATCCGTTATTATTCCATTATTGCTTGAACGTGCAACGGCAGCGCTGGCATAATATTATTTTTATGCGCTGCAGCGAGCGCATTCGAGGCATAAATAAATATGTACGTAGAAGATAGACCATGTAACACGGCAGGAGGAAAATTAAGGGCTCGTTACAACAGCGAAGCGGTAAAATCCTGAAGGTAATGGCGCGTATTTTATCGCCGGTGCTCGCGCGTGCTTCCGTAACATACGGTCGGTCCTGCACAATCGAGAAATCTCGAAACTCGAATAAATCTCACCAATCGACGGGATAGAAACCGAAGATGTGTGATATCGACTTTCACAAAGCGCGAGTTGTAACGCGAGGTGTATACCTTCAACCTCTCGAGCGAGTTCAATTTCTGATCGGCAGGATGTGAAGCAGGATCTTAAGTTTTAGTGAGTTGAGAGCATACATCGGATGTATGCTCTTGTGTATACTTTTGCTCAATGTTGAGAGAAACTTCATGATTGAATCGAGGTAGTAGATTACATATTTGCATTTTACGTATTAAAATCATGTAGCATAAAGAGAAGCATAAAGCATTTCTGTCTCAAAAAGACTGACTTGTTTGTCTTTCACATTATAAATCATATTGAAGAAATTTTGTATGAACACATGCATGCAATTTAATCTAAAAGAAAAACTCAATTTGGATTCTGAGTAAAATGTGATAATGGCCATTTCACTCAGTTATTTGACATAAAAACTGGAAGTTATGGTGAATTAAAAAGGCATGGTGGTTCATAAAAACTTATTTGACGAGCGTAAAGATAAATCAGCGAAACCGAATCACTACTAAATGCACAAATAAGTATTCTTATATAACTTTTTCATAGACTTTCCGAACAAATCTGCATATCATGATATCAATTGTGATATATGCGAATGTCTTTTAGTGCAAATACGGAAATTTATTGAAGCGTTCCTTTTTTGCAGGAAATTGATAAAATATAAACATATTATATTTTTAAAATATATCTTCATCACCATACGATGCATTTCATTTTAATTTTATCGCGCTACATTATTACATTATCCTTTAATAAGGAAGAATTCCGAGTTAAATTTTACCTTCTATTCTATGCCTTTTATTTAAAAATGAGCAAATGGCTTACAAGATGAAATAGTTAAAGATATCAATTCCAATTTCAATAACTTTTCTATTTTTATGTTAGCATATATTTTGTACAAGTTTTTTTGTATGTACTAAAAGTTTATTTTTTAAAAATCTAAAAAAAAGAGTAGGAAATTTAACGGACTCTTCGTCATTAATTGCATCAGCTTCTTCACGTCATTAATTAAGAGTTAAATATCTATTACCGTGCAATTTGTAGTGTGCAATGTGTAGTAGTGTCATACGGGACCGGGCATTATGGTGTAACGATGACGTCATCATATCGTAATATTCATCCGTCCTCTGGCGCTTAACGATATTCGATAGCGCGGCGCATCGTAAAGCAAACGAGAAAGTCTTTATTAAGTCCACCTGCATTTGAGCAATTTACCCTGTTCGTTCGAGCTTGCCAAAGTCAAATTACATAATGTGATGGATAGATAAATGCATCAATATCGATGCATCCTACTTCCGGTTCGGCAATTGTTACATCGAGCAACAATTTCGCCTGGTTTTCGTGCCAGCAGGAACGATGGCAAAATGCATCAAATGGTACGGAAAATTATAATGATAAAACGAACGACGCGAATAGAGTAACAAGAGAGAAAAGAGAGAGACAAAGAGAGAGAAGAAAACATTAGAGCCGTCGCTTTACATTAGAGAGGATTAACCCCTTGACAAACGTCAATTATCGGCGCATCGATTGGGGCATCACGTTTCAGTGGATTGTATTACATTCTTGAGTTTCATCGCACGTTGTTCTTCGCTAGTGCGAAAAACCGATGCAAGAAAGAGCGCAAATTTAAGGGGAAATATACGTGTGTGCAACTTAGTCGCTTGCGATCTTCTAAAAAATTCTATGCATCCACAATACACCTGTCTCCCGCGCCAAGTGTTCTCGAGAATTTCCCATGAGTCGACGTTGCTAGCTGAACCTCGGGAAACGTATTCCCCTTCTTCTTACATCTCTCGCGGCTTTATATCCGCTGTAATTCGTGATAAATTTGAAACACCCGTTTCGTTGTAACTTGCGCGCTTGGCCAAATTGAGAAATATTTTCGTGCTTACGTTATCTTCGCCGGAGCGTAATTCTCATCATGAGGAGCGAGAAGCCATTATGGTTTATGCAGTTCAATCATGACGTCAAATATAACGTTTTGAAACAATTGCGCGAATATATTATGACTCCTGAGAAAGCAGAGTCCTGAGGAAGCGAGAAACTGTACATTTCGAGGACATCCCGCGGTACCGCTGGTGGATTAAAGGAGCACCCTCGCGAAAAATCCAGTACAATCCCGTGATACATCATATACTTAACTTCTTCTTCGCCCAGCTATATCCCCTTTTCTGACGCCAATCCAATTCGTCCGCGAGAAAGTTGTGGATTAAAACAGACGATGCAAGAGAGCGGGGCGTCTCCGTAACTCCTTCTTGAATCGAATCACGTCTCCGTGAGTGTCTTATCGGATCGACCGTTAAGCTTTGTAACGGCGATGGCGGTGTGCCCTTGATCCCGATCGGTTTTGACAAAGTTCATAATGGTACACGTGATACACACCAGCATGAGACGCGTAAACGCATAGATCGCGTATATGTGGCTATATGCTTCCGCTGACGCTACCAAACGCCCTTTGATCTCCGTCTACATTATGCATGAGGAAGAAATACACGTTCCGGCTAAGCAATGCAACATACAGGCGTGATGCGCGGCGAATCAAACGGCACGAGAAAATAATCGGAGCAGAGATAACTGAATTTGGTCTTTAAGCCGCTTGAAAGCCGGCAAACGCTTCAAATTAAGGACACATTATCGTGCCATTTGAGATCAGACGCTTTTCCTCGAGTACGATATTGCTATATTATAAATTTTTACATTAACTTTATTAATAAATTATATTAATTTCGTACAACTAATATAATTTTAAAAAATGAGACTGGACAAACGTTAACTGATATTTATAATTACCCAACATTTTAGTAATTTTTATTAAAACATCTGTATCTAATTAAAATTTGAGAAATTTAAATGTGTTGCATTTTATTAAAAGCATGCATTTTATTAAAGGCATGATACTGATCATCAGCGTTTATAATAAATAAAGTTACATAATGTTACGTCTATTTGTTTTATATTCACCATAAAAATATAACATCATGTATGTCGTTATATGAATAATTATACACAATTGACTTATATAATTTATTCATTACGACTTAATTTAAATTTGATAAAAATTCTCATTATCGTGATTTCTCTGTACGCAAGATAATTATTAACATAAGGCAGTAAAACATTGCTCAAGACCATTATTAACATTGCAGTAAAATGCATTATAGAGTAGAAGACAATGTAAAAAAGCTAAGAAAATAGATGTATAAAGCGACACAGAGCAAATGAAAAATATATTTGCACATTCCATTTTTTGCGAATAATTTCGCACAAAGAAAAAGAAGAAGAATTGGTACAAAATGCTTCATTTGATATACCGATATAGATGGGAACACTATATACCAATAGAAACATCTAGCAGTAATAATTCTCTGTTTCACATGTAAAATTATTCTTAAAAAATTATTCTGTGCAAATATGTCTTTCACTGTATTTCCTTCGCCTTTCTCTAAAAACATGAATATACCTGCTATGAAACTCTATAAGTCTGCTAAGGCAAAAACAACTTTCGAACCCTCTTTAGAACGTGAAAATATGATCGTGTGTTAAAACTTTTCAAGCAGCGCGTTTCCCTATTTTGCATAGTCATAAAATCTATTTACTATACATAGCAATATGCATTAAGGGGAAAAGAGTGTAATTTCATAGATCCATAAATTTCTAAATCTCAAATTCATCCAAGTTTCAAGTTAATAGAAAAATTCCGCAAAATTTAAAGATCATTCGATTTCAAATATCTTATTTTACGCTTCGAATTAATCTGGAAATCAAACACTACATTTTCGCTGGTACAATTACTAAAGATTCACTTGCTAGACTTCCTTTTCTTGAGCGAACATAATGGCAACGGGTAAAAAGAAAAGCGCAGTTGTGTTTTTTTGCGGCAGCTGACGCGATTAAGCGAAATGACGTCGGTCGGCGCGGTGCGGAAAATCGCTCGTGTAAAATCAGTCCGCGGCAATTTATATGATAATTGCTTCGCTGCATCTGCAGTCAGCACGAATTCTTTTTACCGCGCGGGAGACGCTTCTTCTCGCTGTCCCGCTTCCTGCCTTTCCGACGTTCACTGCCTATGTTTGTCCCTGTCTATAACCCGCCGAATATATTCCCGTCGTCTCTTCTCGTCAACTCTTCTCTTTTTTTCCGATCGTGTATCTTTCCAGGAAAAACGCATTTCGCCTTGAAATTTTCTTCTACGTGCTTTTAACATGTCGTTTGAGCGTGATCCACATACGACAATTTCGATTCATTTCGTGAAATCTCCTACCTCTCATGTAGGCTATTTCAAAACTATCATCGCTTCCTGCACGTTCAGAGTCTTCGATTAAATTAGCAATATTTATTTAACGGAAATTCAAGTATCAAAACGGAAATCTCATTTATTTGTAGCTCTTCTATCTATATATTGAAGTCTTTTTCTTTTACAACGCGATTTTCTTCTTCCCTTCTACACGTAGTTGTGCCTAAAAAAATCGTTGCTTCGGACATGAAAAATTCGCAGTACTTACGATCGATGGGAAAGCATGGCTTTTAACCGCCATCCACTCCACGCCTAGCGTCCCCGTTTACCACTCTCGCTGCCCATCCGCCTTCGACGCGGCTTTTTTCCGGCCAATCTTCACCCCCTCAGCCCTACCCCCGGTATGCTACCGATGCATACTCTTGTGAACACCCGGCCGAATGGCGTTTGAGGGAATTGATGGACCTGCGGCACTCGACATCCCGAAATAGGATAAAAGAGAGCGACGTGAAAAAAAGAACACACTCATCGTGCACAAAAGGATCAATAGGAGAGAAAGAGAGCGGAAAGTTTAACTTTATTATATCTGGTGGTTAACGGCATTGTTGGCTAATTAACCGAAAATCGTGTTCTGATTCGCTCGATTGCACAAGCAGATAATTGCACTTTCACATCTGAGAACACCTTTCATTTTGTTGGCGTAACGTTTATGAAAACTCCTCTTAAAATATGTTAAACGTTCGATACATTTTCGTGATCAGATATCTCGGTTGTTTGCGGAAAAGATTAATTTATCCAAGGTAGAACGAACAAATTGATATAGTTCTACAATGAGATTAGCTCCTCGAAACTTTCTTCTTGATTGTATGAAAGTAGCGAGGTTACTCCACGTGCTGATAACAAGGTCTACCTTATTGTTAGTTGGATCGGATTTCACCTATAGCTTTGTTGTTAGTCAATATGGGAAATAGCTTAATTAGCGGAATTAATTTGTGTTAAAACAAAGCATTGGATATCGATATCCACACGGAAAAAATGGTGTTGCTGAAATATTAAAAAATTTGGCCAGATACAGAT
>NJRQ01000151.1:64003-121301 GCA_003063805.1 Aphaenogaster ashmeadi
TCCCATTATGCCCCGCCTTCCCCTATCTATACGATAAATTATTATTTAATATAAATCTTAGAAATAATGTGTCAACTTAACTATTAATCTGGTCAACTTAACTACTTAACTGATTAAGTTGATTAAATAGAAAATTATAACGCTGAAAGTTGCGTTCTTGCATTAGAAAAGCTAACACCTTCAAGTGCCAATAAAAATGTTTCAGTTTTCTATTTTACTTGAAGATAAAGCCAAAAAAAGAGAGCGATAACTAGTGCAATATTAAATAATGCAAAGAAATTAATCCTACAATTAATTTAGTTGTATCGGATAATGTGGGATATAAGCGGATATGACCATATTAAATGAATAAATTGTTTCGCGTAAATTACGAGATTAGTAATTAATCGAACATCGCTATCTCCTAAATGATATTAAGTCTCCGGAGGATACATTACGGCTTTCGCAGAAAGTAATCCTCGTATATATGGAATACGTGGCTTCATCCATACAAAGTTACTAGCGGTGACATGAACGGCAAGGTAGCGTATATAAAACGTTTGGTCACTGAATCGCCCGTACGAAATTTCGCCTGTACAAGCGTCGCCGGAATACTGCCGTGTAAGCAACGGGAATGAGAATAAATGGAAAAAGTTTTGGCCGGGACATCTATTAGCCAATAACCTACATATGAAGTAACTTCGGGGTCGCGCAGCACGACGCGACGCCGTAAACCAAGCTTGGGAGCGCTTAATTGCACATTTCGCCCGGTCCGGGTGGAATAATCTGGGCGAGTGCGCTTCTTAACTTCGCGAGAGCGCAACGCGCTCGCGTCTCGCCCGTAAATCACGTCGCCGCCCCACGCGACATCCACGGTTATTTATCCGTCCTGAATGCGGAAAATACTCGTCGCAACTTGCGAGCGTCCAGAGATAATCTCCGACCGCGACGAATAATCGCCCCTCGGAAATAACGACCTACAGAGGATCTATAAAGATTTTCAATAAGCAACAGTCTCGTTTTTTCGAAACGAGGAGTCGGATATCGTTCATCTTCACGAACTCTCTGCGTTCCGTTTCGTCCGTTTGTTCCGTTTGTTCTTCAATCAGTTAGCAAGCTTCTTTCTCCCATCGAATATCCGACTGAACGGAATCGGTCATATCTAAAGAGTTATTTGAACTGGTATATATACACAATTCATTCATTCTATTATTAAAGGCAAAAGATTAATCTGCGAAAAATAGAAAAAGCGTAACATACAAGCTCTCTCCCTATTTTCCGCTTTTTGTTGTCCCAAGTTCTCCCAAGGTGCCACAGGTGTTTGCAGATGCAGTGCACGCGGTTTATACTCCACTGAGAAATCAACTTCTTTTCAGGCACGAGCCACGGCCACCTTGTCTACTCCTTCATATTGGCCAAAACTGAATTTTGTTGACGGAGAAGCATGGAAGCACTTGCATGGTCGCCTCGATCGCGAAATTTTGTTAAATAAACGAAACAGCGCATTAACGCGCATTTGTATCATCTCATTGCGATATTTCCATTTCAGCAATTTTAATAACAGCCAGCTCTTCAATAACATAATTTACTTTATACATATTCTACGGGATTTATACATTAATATATATTGACAAACATTTACACTGGTTTCATTTATGCAGTTGAATAATTAATAGGCAATTACCTCGGCCTGTTCCAATCGCGGTCTCATACTCCATCATGTAAAACGATGATACGTTTAGCAATATGAATACGTAACATTGTCATTTTGGTAATACTAATTACGTCGATCTAATAATTATAACGTTTCAACAATCCTTCAAGCATGTCGCTAACAGATTTATGCGGAATAAAAATGCAAACAAAATACCCACAAATTTGCGTTCCAGTACTTATATGTTTCCCGCAAATTGCAAGTTTTACAAGAAAAAAAAACAATAGATTAAGTCACTAAAGTCGTATAAGAATTATTAAAAATCATCTCAATCATGCACGGAACGATGACGTTCGTTAAGAAACATATTTGATTTCCAGTCATAAAATTAAGAATCTTGATGCTGGAAAGCAAAATGACTCCTCGAAAAGAGTTCGCTTCCGATAGAAGAAAAATCGCCACAAAAAGTTTCGGTGTGATCATCGAGAACCCGAGCTTCTGCAAAGCTTCATGAGTTAATTGTATTCCTGAAGATCAGTCCCGTAAGACATGTCCGTAGATATATCGCGGGTATACAGGTGAGAGATGCATGCAAAACTGCATAATTTATCCGACGACTTGCAACCAGAGGGAAATACGGATGACGCGCGAAAGTTAGGATTCCGATGCACTTTCATCAACGTCTCGAGGACAGACAACGTAATAACGCTACGCGCGATTCTGCGAGTTTCTAATCTCTCGAAATCGCAAAAAATCGCTAAAAAATTGTATTTAATCTAAATCTATCTTATCCATTATTTTTAATTAAAAACCTATGAATATCTTGGCATCTTTTTATACCAATGAGAGAAATTATTTAAATATCTGTTTTATATATTATTATATATAATATATAATATATATAATATATATATTATATATTATATATAATATATATAATAAAATTATTAATGATAGATAAACAGAATGAACAAATACTAAAATTTGAAAACCTCATGGATCTCTAAAAATACATGAACTACTGCAGTATGTTTCATGCACTAATATATAAAAGTTATTTTGAATATAGCACTTCGATTAATAAAATCTATAATAAAGCTAATTCATAGTTTAGATTTTCTTTGCGAATTTTACTATCCTATTATCCTTTTCCATTAGATCATTAATAGATATATTACTATATATAATGATTTCGTAGAATTAATTTCGTAAAATCTGTCAATTATGTTAAATTAACAATCATGCAAATATTTCATTATCCTCTTGATTATGTATACAGTCATAATGAATGTTATTCCATTCCAATAAATAAGTTATAAGTAAAAATAGAAATAAAAAAATTATATTTTAAGCAGATCAAAGAAACCGTCATAAAAAATAAAGTAAAGAGTTCCGGGATCGCTTGTATAAAGTGGACTCATATATAATGGACAATATGTGAGCTCCTCTAGCGTGCTGATAATGCTTGCGATGAAAACCTTAACAAGTATATCGATTCGAGCTCCGAAGCTACATTGAAATAAGCTCGTGCAGTTTTAGACGGTTTCACGACGAAAGTAGAGTCGAAAATTAACGGAGCATGGTGTCGCTTCGCGGGTAATCACGAACTTTTCGACGAGAAAGGTTCGATCAGTTTCGAACAAACAGCAGCTATCTCCACCTTCGTGTTTCGATTTAGACCTTATTCGTTTAGGTGCTGATCAGAAATAGCTCTTTCCTCGCTCTTTCTCACGATTACTGATGTTTCTTTAGATTTTTCTACGCTTCTATTTCTCTGACCGTGATTCTATTTCTTTCGACGCAATCGTTACTTTTATGCTAAGGCGATTATAATTTTAAAGGAATGTACAATCACATGCGAAGAGATTGCATAACCGATCTAAAGAAAAACATTGGGAGTTAAGAGCGTTATTCATTCTTCTCGATAATTCATAAAATAACTGGTAATCAAATTTTATTTTAATATTGCGGGGGATTTAAATGCACTCCAAAGTCGTAAAATAATGGCGTAAAACTCACTTCCTTATCTTCACTTCGGAAGTTTCGAGACAATATGCAGAGTCTGACCGAAGTCACATTATCGTTAAATTGGTTCGCTAAATTTAGAAAAACTATTTTCCGTCCCGATTCGACTCCAAAGTTATCAATCACAGCTGCATAGTTTATTTGGCTGGCTAACAATAGAACTCACCGGTCGAACATTTTGATAGAAGGCCGCGCTATGTATCATCGACGAGCGGCATTTCCATTTGTCCACATAAAACGGAGCAATAATCCGTGAGCATGATAAAAATAATATTCATGTGGATATACGTGTGTGTACAAAGCTCGCATATAATACGCAGTCACACAATTAAATCGTGTATTTACATAAAAGAAAGAAAAACGTGTGAAAAACATGCAAAAAAGAGATTATTAAAACAATTACATTAAAACAATTCGACTTTGAAAAGCTTCAAGATAAATGTTATTTATATTCGATCTATATATCGTACGCATGTAATATAGATGTAACACTATAATGCACAACGATTTTTCACATTTTTATTTCATATCTCGTATAACACGCCGTTACACAGACCCTCGTGTGTACTTATGTAATTACGAGCCACGCTGAAACACTGTGCACATAACGCTGTTTTTCAGTTGGGGACAATATAATAGCATGTTATACACCATGTAAAAAGCAACATTGACGAATAATTCAGTACTACGGAGGGGAGTATGATTTAAAATACAGAAAAGTATAGCGAGGAAATTATCTCACTGACCCAAATACGACTGGCAATCAAGAGAAAAGAATAAAGGTAATGGACAAAGCGGAGGAAATCGTTGATGGGAGGACGTCGAATAATGAAACGGCGAGTGGAAATTCGGTGGCTGAAAAAAAAGAAGTCGGCCCAGGAAGAAAGAAATGTTTGAGTAATCGTGAAACAAACGACGGATCAGAGTTCTCGATGGTATTGCAATTTTCGATATTTTTTATAGTATTTGGATCAAATGATTAATTAGCAAAGCAGTACGATAAGCAAGAAAGATGTAAAAATGCTTACTTCTTCTAATTTAGAAAGTAATGAATTAAAAAAATTAAACCATGGATAATATGCGATAATAATTTTTCGTACAAATGCATGTAAACGTGTTTAAATATCTTTCAAAAATAAAAGGTAATCGCACGATACTTTTCCCCGAAAATACGGAATAAGGTAACATATTTAACGACATGAATCATAATCAAAAAATTGTTTAGACATCATTAAGCACCAACGTCTCGAACACGTCAACGTCATCACTTTCAACTTTGTCGAAGCTGCGCAAAGACGATACTTGATATTGAGTGCATCGCTCGTTAGTTGCAAATGAATTAACTTCTAATATCGCTTAAAAGTTTAATATCACTATCTTTCAATAAGATAAACATTTTATGTATCTATAAATACTTCAATCTTCAGCTGCCACCAATTTTCCTAGCGGCATATTTATCGTTGATATCCCGACTAGGAACCTGCATGCAGGATCCTTTTACGAAATGGCCAAAGAGAAATGCATGCGGAGTAAGGATAAATTATTGTTCCACCGCAACGAAACTGGAAGTGTTTTCGCGCGAAATGTATCGCATCTTCGCGGGTTATACCATGCGAAAATATTTCCCCATCTTCGAAATCACCCGGAAAAAACGCACACGTGAGATGCCCGCGAAACAATTTTGTGCTGCATTATCATATATTTAGATTATCTCAGACGATTCGGCAAAAAAATGTAAGTTTCCAGAAAATATGGAAATAAATGAGAATATAAGTAATTGCTTAAAGTACCTCCCACAACGAGAAAATATATTATCAGTGTTATTAAAGTTTAAGAACAGATACGCACATAACATAATAATAACGATACGGCGTCGTTTTTTAAAAAAACAACTAATGACAGATATAAGATTGTCTGATACTTCGCTAGGAAATACTATACTAGGAAAAAATATATCAAATCAATTTTTAAATTCATGCCATTCTATAATCTATACACCGAAAGAACGATAAGGTTGCCACAACCACAATAATAGTAATATTTGGTTCAACCACGTCCTGTGGTTGTCACATTCACATTGTTTTGTGCAGTGCATCTATATATGTTTGTCTCAACATTCACTATGTTTGCTGTACCAAATGCATATAGTTGCCTTTACATCAATGTGAATGTGACAACCACAGGACGTGGCTGTACCAAATATTACTATTATTGTGGTTGTGGCAACCTTATCGTTTTTTCCGTGTAATATTTATTTATTTCATTTGTAATATAACGTTATTTGTGCTTTCTAATGATATTACATAACAAATATAAATAATAGAGTAAAGCTTTTCAATTCGTGCTATTTTGCACATACAATTATAAAAATCATATGTCGCATTGTTAAAACAAATGAACGCCATAATAGTGCCCGCGACACCAAACTGCTATCTCATATCGTTATTTTTAACTATGTTCTAATAAATGGTAAAGAGTGATTATGTTATAACAAGCACTCCGTGTTATGATAACGTGTTCTCATTTCTAGAGTGATAACTTCTGAGAACGTAGCGTTCTCACGTCATCTCGTTAGTAAGTCGACATCATCGTAACAGTGTTATCTGATCTAAAATTGTTTAACTAACCGAGCGTTTACGATATCTTCGATAGTCTGAGATTGCGAAACTAGCTTCTGAGATGTTTCTAGAATGCATTATCCTATCCCATAAACTTCCCGGTTCCCTTAGTAAAATTTAAGTCTTCCGATCGTGCCGAACGCCATAGCAAATGCGAGGATACTTATAAAATAACGATATAAGCACATAGATTGTAATCGGTTAATTTATCGCCTAATCTGTAAATATTTATTTGTATGCACATTACTGTGTGTACTTATTAACAATTATCAATTAATAAAAGTTAATGACGGCTAATTATACAAAGATATTAAATAATTGTGATAAGAATAAATTTCTAAAAAAGGACAAGTACAAAAATATAAATGTTAACATAATACTGCATCAAAAAGTTATCATTAAAACATGATTTGAGAGATAATCAAGTAAGTAAAAGCATTCCTTAGCAGAAACGAAATTCTTGTGTTTATGCAGCAAATTTTTAATTTAAAAAAATTGTTTTTTATATGTTGCAATAATAAAAAATTGAAAATGTATAAAAAACCACAGAAATTTAAAGTCTCAACATAGCATATATGAGAAGTCATCATCTTTAAAATTACATCATTGTTAGAATATAGTATAAAGCTTTATTAAAATATATGAGCCTTATTATATAATAAACGAATGAATTTAAAATTGATTAAACGAGTAGACGAGAAAATGCTTCAGAATCCCGTCATGCGTGAAGGATAACTGGTCTTATTCCTGGTACGCCGGCAATATTTCAGAAAGTCGAGACTGATCCGTTCTGAAGTACAGTCAGTCTCGGAAAACCGAAGAATATAGCGAGTAAGTTTGATTAATCCGTATAATAATACCAGGAAGACAAAGACACTCACGATGTGACAGAAAATAAAACGAGCAAGACGAATTAATGTCGAATAGTAGAATATTCTACATTAAGAGTCGTACTCGCCAATATTTACACGTATTACATTCTCGACAAATTTGATAAATGAAAATAAAAATAAAGATCCTCCCGTATTATTGCATGTAAGATTAATAACATTTATGCAGGAGTAAAAATGAAGATTATTAAGAATATGTAATATACTCGCTTCACACTTCTGATCATATTGAATATCTTAGGTTCCGATTTACATCATAATCGATCGGCCGAACACGTTAACGAGGGCTATAAATACGTCCGCGGCGGCTGAGGCTTTCAAAGTCAGTCAAACTCAGTTACTTAAATTAGATCCGGACATCTCTTATCCAACGGTAGACCAATAAAATCTTCCATTACCGCATAACAGCGCGTCAACGTGAAATGAACGCGACCGCGCTTAACTTCTGGTCCCTGGTTCTCCAGGGAAGGGCACGACGGCAGACAGAGAGGCGGTCGGGGCAAAAAGGGATAAGTCGGGCGTAGGATGGTGGATGCAGAATCCGGAGGCAATATTTCACGGTACTTCCCACGACGCGTCTACCAGCTCTCTCGTTCCTCGCCCCTTCAACGTACCTCTCTACTTTTCGCTCCCGTTCGCTAAGTTGACGGTAAATTCGCTTGGCGTCTGAACGGTATTCCAGGAGCGTGAGTTTTCCGTCATCCGTCCATCGACTCGCCTTAACACGGGGATTAGATAGCACCAAATAAGAGCGACTTCGCATCAAAGCGAGGAGAAGTTCCTCTTTTCCTCCACCTTCATACGACTTCGACATTGACTATATTCCTACGTCTACGTCGACGGCACATTTCGATGATAATAGCGCGACTAGTTATCTGTTCTACTTTGATGGTATTCATCTATCGACCATTTGCATAATCATTACGAAGAACTTCGGAGATATAAGCTACACGTCCCGCCACCCCTCCCCCCCCTCTCTCTCTCACTCTCTCTCTCTCTCTCTCTCTCTCTCGCGTACGCGTATTATATTAGCATAATGTTACCATTTTACGCGAAAAATGCAATGCGATATGTAACGTGGAGGGGATGCATTATACAAAAGTAGTCTATAGATATGAGCGAAAGTTAGTTGTATATACACATTTTGCTCTAAAAGTTACGAAGAGCCGTTTCACCCAGAAAATATAACGTGATTCAAAATGCGCGTTCCCGAAGATTCCACAAGTGGTAGTTGCAAGTTCCGCGCAGAAACTTTCATCGTGAAAATAAACGCTAAGCATTACCAGACATGCCTCTCTTTCAGAATATAAATTTCATATTTTACAAAATATTAATCTCTCTCTCCCTTTCTCTCCTTCTCTAAATCCTTTTTTCCCCTAATCCTCTCTCCAATCCTTTAATCCTAATTTTTCCCGTAAAGTAAGATTAATCGACCAACGAGCGTTCTAAGAAGAAAAATAATAACGTGAGACGAAATTCATTCAGGTCGGAGGTCATTCTGATCACAAAAGTGGGAAGACATTTACAAATGATCTCCGTACTAATCTCGGCGCTTAACAAGTTCTCTCGAGCCTGTAACAACTTGTTAACAATCGCTTGCGGGCCGATGCTGCAGCGAGTGGCGTGTGACGCCCGGGACGCCGTCCTGCATTACGCAAATGAGGTATAAACTCTGACGCTCAATGGAGATTATTAAACAAGTAAATCACTTAGTGGCCTCTCACGTAGGAGGACGCATTTGCATGTTGTGGAGAGTCGGACGGAGTCTGCAATCTGTATTCCGCATCAGGGCGAGAGAAAGAGAAAAGCCGACATCAAGGAGCTGAAATTTGAACGTTTGATGTGCGCGCAGATAGAAACATAACGAGATGATTCTAGATGCGGAACATTACGCAAATTTTCGAATAAATCGAGGAAGAATGTGGATAACGAAGTAGATATAAGAGAAAGAATTTGCGGATTAAATCGGAGAGCGATTAGATTCGCCGGCCAGCACTCTTGCGAGAAGCTTAATTCGGTGGAATTTAATATATTCGCGCGCAAGCTCGACTGAGACGTGAAATTAATGAAGTAACGCAGATAAAACGCAATAAAGAATGAAAATCGAATGAGAATCGTGATTAACGTCGGATGTTTTTCACCCGCGGCGATTAAATGCACTTCTTGCTCGCGTTAATAATTATCGCCGCGTTCATTAAATCTAGCGTAATTACTTCCGACAGACTCAAACGGATATAATCGCGTTGTGATATTGTAGTTATAACAAGCATAACTTTAGAATACAGTAAATAATTAAATTTTCAAGCTCTGCTCGCTTCATACATTTTATTACACAATTAACAACAAATGTAAAAAAAGAAAATGAAGTTTATTCTTATGGAATTAGAATCGAGATTAATATCATACACTATATATCGAAATAAATCTTCTTTCGTGCACGGAAAAAACGATTTTGCTGAAGTATCTAAAAATTTAGCCAGATACAGATCTGAAAATAATTTTGTTAAACCATCAAAAATAACTATGTAGGATGCTTAAGCATGATGATAATGCTGCAAAAAGTTTTGATATTTTAGCAACTATTTTGGGCGTTCTACATAATTATTTTGATGATCTAATAAAATTATTTTCAAATCTATATCTGACCAAATTTTTAGATATTTCAGCAAAACCATTCTTTCCGTGTGCGAATTATTCGGCTCCTTATCTCACTCTTGTGCGTCAATGCATTTTCACAATACATAATTAATATTTCCAGAGGAAAACATGACGTTAAATTATAGGCTAATATCTTCATCAGAAATTCTCATACCTCCGTTCTCCGCACTGAAAATGTTTTGCAGCGCAAATAGCGCGCCGCAATATAGAAGTTCTTAGGGAACGCGGCGTTTGTAACGATCAGAAAGGACAAGATAATTAGATACCGTCGTAAAATTGCTTTACTAAACGTTAAAGTACATTCACTCGAGTCAGCACGTTAATTTTATGTAGACAGATTATTTCGCAGAATGGCTTTACTCTTGATGTAAAAGGCTACTGAATTTCGAGGTTCAAGATTTTGTCGAGAATTGGCAAAAGACATTATAATTTTTAATATTAAGCATGAAAGAAACAAATGTGCTTTTAGTTAATCTCTCATCCAAACGGTGGAAAAATAATTATATATAAACCCTAGATTTTTACATCTAGATTTTATAAGAGTGAAACTTATTCATTTGGTCAGTTAATTTTGAAGATTTTGGAATAAAAATTTATGAGCAGCTATAGTATATTTTCACTTTAAAATTTAAAGAACGCACTAAAGAACGCAATTAGGTTAATTATGAAGTATTTTTGTGACACATAAGCAAGTTTTATTCGTACAGTAACGTATTAAAAATGACGTAGTTAACTATTAGAATTAAGTTATTCAACTCGTTGGCGAAATAATGAAGTAAAAATGCATCTTATACGGAGCCGAAATTGTTAAATCGATTCCCATGCATGTGCGATACGAAAAAGCTAAGTTGCATCCTGCAGGCAACCGCAGTAGCGAGAAGGGCAACGATCGCGGTATTCAGTTAACGATCTTACAACAGCACCGAGTTGTGCCTTGAATCTCAAATGGACAGTCACGCGCGAGCCAGTGGCAATACTACCACCAGTAAAGGTATTCAATGCTAACGATCCTGTCACCGGACGAAGGATTTCCGGTTCCGCAATACCCCGGCGACATTAGCGATGGGGGCACGTTTCAACGGGCGAACTGGCATGCTCCATTTAGAACGCTTGAATATTGAATGTGGTTTGTCATTATGCACAAATTTCGATAACAAAATTATAATGCAAATGGGGTTCGAACATTCCCTGACTTTCTTTTCTTTACTTACTGCTAGACTGCTTATTCTCTAACTTTTGCTCTAAAAATCCAATTACAGTTAGAAGAAGAACGAACAAAAACCGAGTTGATTTAACCGAATTTATTCAACGAGGTATAATAGTACGAACAGAGAAATGAAATGATCGAGATGATTTGAGAAGTGAAACACGATGGGAAATGTTGCGAATGAAAGTAAGAAAAGAAAATAGTCGTATCGTTGAACGTTGTTATCCCCATTGAATGAATATGAGGTATAATGTATGACAAATTATGCGAGTCCGTAACTATCCTGGTAAGCTACAGTATTTCGGAATAGTAATAGTATCGAAATATCGCGATGTACATATAATATTGATAAATATGAAGCCATCGGAAGAGCTACCGTCTACGTAATCAATAAAACATCCCCGAGCATTACTAACACACTTCTTGACATCCCGTGATGTCGACATAATTTTTTTAAAAAGTAACAAAAACAGATAATAAATAATGATACAAGTACTTTTTATAACGTTCTAATCGAGTCCGTTGTATATCGAATCTTAATCTGATAAATAAAGAAAATAGATAAATAAAGAACTAGATATAAAATATTTCTTTCATGACAACTTTCTCAAAATACAATAGAATGCTCTCAAGTGCTGGAATAGGCAAGTCAAAGAAAAAGAAAAACGAGTGAAGAGAATAAATCTCATATTTTCTTCGAGAGAAGATTGCGAACATAAATTAAGCAACAAGAAAAAATATGTAATATTTCCAAATGATATTGCGATAGGAACAGCAGAAGCAGAAAGATTTCCAACGTAATTGTCGTAAAAATGGGTAGGGAAATATCAGAATTTAAACGTTTCAGCAGCAATCACCCCATGAAATATAATTCCTATTCTGCTGAAAATATAAGAGTATATCAAACGACAAAAAAGAAATTGACAACTCGGCCATTAAGATCTGCGTGAAGCATCCGCAGTGCATTTCCATGAGGAGATGCACGCAGATCGCGGATTTTAAAGCGTCGAAGTGGAAATCCAAACGTTTTACTCGAAAGATCGCATTAGTGCATTCACCGTTGCGGCAGGAGTGCAATTACTTCCCCTGACTGCAGCGCCTAAAATAAAGCCTCGCTCGTGAAACAATAAGGGTGATTCCGCAATGATAATTAATGGACTCGCGGTCGCCGAGAAACAAAAGTTGGTGTCGTAAGGATACGGCCGCATGTGGCCTTATATAATTTAGCGTACATAACAAAGTCTGCACTGCGGATAATGTGCAGAATGCATAAAGACACAATCGTGCCGTAAGGTAGAAACAAAAAGCGAATGAAACGAACGAACTAATATCTATTTACGATATTCTGTTGTTTTTCAAGAAGAAATCAAACCTTTTTTTTTATTCGGAATATCAGAGGAATATCAGAAACAGAATTGCACAACTGCAGACTTCCATTTCCACGTTATAACAGCGTGATACAATTTTCATAATTAAGCGTTCATAAAATTTCCTCTTGATGGAATAAAATATTGCAAATTACGGAACATTGCCGCATTCGATCAGTACAATAATATTATAGGACGTTTGCTAGATGTTTATATGTTACATTGTTGTCGATGCTAAAAGATTTTTTAATTCACAAAAGAAAACCGGGACAAATACTTTATAACCAGAATATTCAACAATTATCCTAATGAATCTGTACTTTGATATATATCCGTTTTTATTCGAGCAGAATATATATGATGACGAATATTCTATCGTGAGAAAATATATATTTCATTTGCCGAAATTCTGTGTATTTCAATATAGATATAGGATATCCCGCAACCACCGTATAATACTTTAATAGCGTGTTCTGGCGATTAATTAGAGTTGAAAATTCAAACACGGAAATGTCGAGGTCGTAATAATTTTCGAGTTATAAGCGATTAAAGTTGGTCGATAGTATCGCATAAAACTCATGCGTTCAGATCCATAACTGTAAATATACGCATATCAATCTATCATCAATTTTCCTAGCTCAGATAGTATTGATTCTTGCCTAGCTGACTTTGTCTTTTGGTGTGCAAATAATGCACAGGAATTACATTATAGCGATTAATTAATACTAATAAGTTGATTATTAACAGAAAAATCTTAACATGTTACATGCAAAATATATTTAATTACATTTAATCCTATAGGTATTTAATCTTATATTCTCCGTTAATATATTTAAAAAACTCATCTCTAAAATCTATCAAATATATTGATCAAATATTTTAGAAAAATTATATTTAAAAAATAGACATCAAATTATTTTGTAATTATTATATATATATATATAGTATCTTTATATGTATTATATCAGCAATCCATTATTGAGAGAGAAAGAGAAAGAGAGAGAGAAAGAGATATAAAAATTATTTTATATGTAATAATATATAATACTTTACAAATTATATTTCAATACAAATTATTTTAATATAACTGACATATAACTCTCTCTCTTCCTCCCCCTCCCTACCCCCTCCCCCCTCTCACTCAAAGTAAATATGCTCTTCATTCTTCATTTTTGTGACAAAATATACAGGGTGTAAATGAATACCTGTTACAAACTTCTAGGATATGTAGGGGGTTCAAAGTAGACCAACTTTTAATAAGGAACTCATGTCCGGAAACGCACGGTTTGCGAGCTGCAGACTGTTGGTATGTTCAGTAATAGGAATAATTCTCATAATAACTTAATTTGCTTATATTACATTACAAAAATGTTTGTCAAGTCGGAGGAAGATCTGGTAACACGCATTCTAGCCGCAGCGCAAGAAATCCAAATGACGCCTAACATTTTTGAAAGAGTGTACCAGAACATGCTTCGCAGGTGCAATGCTTGTATTGAAGTTGGTGGTCGTCATTATGAGCAATTATTGTAGCCATCTGTTTTGACATTCCTAAACATTTTTGTAAAGTAATGTAAGCAAATAAAGTATGAGAATTATTCCTATTACTGAACATACCAACAGTTTCAGTCTGCAGCTCGCAAACGGTGCGTTTCCGAACGTGAGTTCCTTATTAAAAGTTGGTCTACTTTGAACCCCCTACATACCCTAGAAGTTTGTAACAGGTATTCATTTACACCCTGTATATTGTATTTCAATCACTCATTTTATCATTTTACTTATTACTGCTTTCATTTGTCTTTCTTTTTTCTTATTTTTTTTCTTATTTATATGTATCTATAACCTCAAAAAAAATTTTTTTTAAATAATTTTTTAATATTAAAATTGTCCAGATAGCATATTACATTATATCCTCATGATTTTCTCAATTTCAGATTTTTTAAAAATTTTACTTTAGCGCTTAGTAGAAAGTGTAAAGAATGATATCATTCTTTACACCAGATTTGGAGATAAATTCTCTACTAGAATCGTTTTATCATTATTTGTTATTTTTTATCAAGATACTTTACCTATAAATATTTCCTATACCTTTTTTTATTTATGTTTGCAATTTTATTCTATAAAGTTTCAAGCGACTGATGTATTTCATCATTAGTATTCTGTCGAATAATAAGACGGCAAAATATGCCCATAAAGGATGCAATGATATAATAAGTTTTATCATATAAACTTTGTATATGGTACATCATCGTATATGCAATACATCGACAGATATAATTGCATTGTTTCAGGATTAAATATTTATTATATGTATTTATTAATACTAATCTATTCCAACCAATCAATTTTAAAGCAATATAAATCTGAAATATTATATTTATTGTTATGCTATTAACTCGATACATTCATAAATGTACAGCTGTGTATATACATTGTATACGATAGGTACAATTTTGACAGATCCAGATAGTAAAAGATAATTTATCACTCACCGATGCGTAGCAGCGTTGTAATACCAACTACGTTAAACTGTAAAATATAAATATATTTAAATTATAACAAAGTGCCTAAAATAATTAATATTTCAAGAAATAATTGCTTTGTGCATCAAATAACCACAAACAATTAATTCTGCAAATAATAGATAAAATAACAAATAATAAATTACACCTATCTCATGATTGTTCCATCGTCATCCAATACCTTCCAAGCCTTCACCTCGTCTCTTGTTATCTTCGTTACACTCGGATAATATTCACTCGCGGAAACATCATTACGATTACATGCAAACTAATTAGGAGAATACGATAATCAACGTGACACTTTTGAACGACACTCTCGACATTAATCACACGCAACGCGCACTTTCACACATAGGTATTAAAGAATAATGTGAAAAAAAGTAAATTCGTGTAAAACGTTTGCTTTCTAAGACTAAATTGGATTGGCTATATTCCTAGGATATTTGGTAGTTTGTATACTTCCGCCAATAATCCCTTAAATCCCTTCAATCCATGAGGTTTACGTCTCAGTACCGTGCGATACAATACTATGAACAAAGTCATATCATTAATTAATTAAAATCTAATTAAAAGCTAATAAACCGTCGCGAAAAACAATCGAAGTTGAGTATTGCATGATTAATGCGTTTCAAATGCATAAATCCCGCGAATATACGAAATATTAATGAACGATCGATGTATCACAGTTTAACGTTATTTGAATCATACGATCTGGCAATTCGTGCATTATCCTACGATTTCGATCCGAAAACGATAGGCAAATTACATTTAAATCGACGCCAGAAATTGAAAGCGCAACACGAAATATATTTAGAATTTGAGCATTGTTAAAACGTTGATTATGGCCCGCAAATTCGCAACAAACAGCGATTGATAATTCCCATTACTAATTGCAATGATTCTGCTGCTTCAAACGAATAAATCACACGAGATATTTGCTTTGATACTGTCATCTCGATATACACGTACAAATCGTTAATCGCAGTAGCTACATAATTAATCGTGTGCACTGACATTTGCGAATCGTAATAGTTGTAGGAAACAATCGCGTTTCAAGGGGTAATGGCACACGATGCTACTTGCCCGTTTGAGCATCGTCGTACAAATAATAGCGCAGCGACCTTGCGTATACAACACAATGCGCGTACATAACATATGTAAAGCCAAAGCCGTGTGCCAACTGACTTGTTCCTGACATCATCTCGAAATATTTTATGTTAAATAAACACATGTCGAATATTCAATTTCTCGCAACGATATTTACAAAACTCATCCCCTATCATTTCGATTTCTGCATTAGACGAATACTCGTAAATCATGCAAAGTATCTATTTCAAGAAATAGCTCATTGCCTTGTTACGTACATATGAGTTATTAATTATAAAATTAAATTATTATTGTAGATGAGTCTTCTCTTCGCCAGTGAATAAATAATCAGGGTGATTTTTTCTTCAACACGACTGGCCAAATTTATTAAGAAACTTCATACGACGTTTCGACCATAGTTTTTGGTCTTTATCAAGTAATAAACGTTTGAATTACAAAGCAACACTTAAGGCATTGTGTCCAAAACAAGCCCGAAAACGTTTATTACTTGATAAGGACCAAAAACTATGGTCGAAACGTCGTATGAAGTTTCTTAATAAATTTGGCCAGTTGTGTCGAAGAAAAAATCACCCTAAATTATTATTGTCGCGTCTCTCCTCCTTTAAAAAAAATATATATCTTACATGTAAAAATTTGAAAAAAAAAGATAAATTCCTAATTTCTAGTTAAAATAAAGATAAACGTTATTCTCTTTAAATTTAGCATTACATATTTAATAGTTACATAGTTAATTTCTTTTAAATAAACATTTATTTAAATTTTCGTTAAAAATGGTTAATTAAATATGTATAATAATTAAAATTTTCTTATTTAAATTTATAATAAATTGAATAGTTAACTTTTTAATATTAGTTAATTGCTATAGTGCATCTAACAAATCAAAAGACAAACTCAATAGAGCAATAAAAGCCGATTGACGTACGTACTTTTGAAAACTTCTTATACTTTTATTCATTCATTCATTCTTTTCCTATGTGCTACAATAAATGCTTCCGTCTAATAGATTATTTATATATCTAGATAGAGTTGCAATTTTTTTAGATTAGTGTCACATCTACTCCCTCTTCTCTAGTGTTCAAAATAAAACCGATTTTCCAGATAGTAATCTAAAGAATAATCAGAGGAGAATAATCAGACCGTACTCTCATGTTTACTATTACATTTGTAAGTCGCGACAAGGTAATACTTTTAAAAGCGCTTTGATAACGATACGTTTATGCATGCTGATAAATGTTTCTCAGTTTGCGTACACGTATATCGCATGAAATAATGATATGAGCGTTTAAATGGTACAGCGGGCACACAATTTAGATAAAAATCCATTAAAATAACGCTATATTTTGGCATTATTATATTTTAAAGCAAAAAGTCATCTCGAACATCGTTTCGCCGACGCATATCGCCATCAGTGAGAAAATTAAAACAATCGCGACGTCTTTAATTTTCACGCTGATAGCGGAATATCTCGGCAGAATACACGCCGACGTTTCCTCGAGTAATAGAACGTTCTATCTTGTGTCTAAGAAAACTGGAAATTTACTTTATAAAGCGAGGAATACAGAATAGACCGTGAGAGGTATGGGAGAGGAAAGGAAATTGCGCATTCGACCACGAATATAATATTCGTAACGTTCGCCATCGTTGCTCGAAGGTTTAAAAGAAACCAAGTCACCGCGCTATCATCTTATTCAGAAAAGAAAACAGAGCTCGTCGCCCTTAGCGTTCGGCGAACCGCTCAATGAATTAGAAATATCACGCTGATGCTTTTACTCCCGGTTCTCCATGAATAGAAATAACTTTAACGCGATTCCCTTGGACTTTCCGCACCTTCGAAGAGCAACTCCAAGACACCTCTCGATCTCATTTCTTCCGCCATCGTGTTTCTCGTGGCGAACAGAACTTCCCTCTTTCCCTGTCAATCGATCGTCGAAGAAACATAATCGAACGTATAACTTTCAATAAAATAAAGTAAAATTAAATTATATGACAAAAACTGAATTATTTAGAAAGTGTAATGAGAAATAGATGCATGTGGTAAAGATTACAATTAAATTACGCGTGAAACGAGAAACGAATTTGAAAGCCGAGCGCCGTGCTCTGTGCTACACTGAAAAAATTATTTTTTTAACTGCAACCAAAATATTTAGTACACACATTATGATTGGCAATACAAAATATTTTACTTGCGCCAACCAAATTTATTATAGAGAGAGCAAAATTCAAAAATTCGTTTAAATTAGCGCAACCAAATTATTTGCTTCATTTTTTTGGTTTCATTAACATTAATTTAAAATTCGTTATTAATAAAACTATTTGTATTATTAAGTAAATGAATTTTGCAAAAAATTTGTAATTATTCCAATTGTATTAATTTATAATAAGTATTATATATCCAGACAGCACAAAATTCGACAAAGCGAAAAGACAACGTGCTGCTCACTCGCGAGCAGTACGCGGCACCGTCGCCAGATGGACGCGGCAGAGTTCTATTTCTCGTAAGTAAAAAACCACAGGAGATGGAATATAAAAGACACAGCATTATATGAGATTTTTCATTCATGTTCTAATGATGACTCTTGGAAGGAGAGTCCCCAAAATTAGGCACCAAGAGTAAATATTATTTTAAAAGTAAATGTTATTTTGACATTACAAATTACAATTATAAAATTAAGACGAAAAAATATCTAAAAGAAAATATTAAAGCAAGAAAAATATTTTTGTTGCAGGAACTAAATAAAAGGGACCAAATTTTTTGGTTGGAGTAATTAAACATTCGGTTGAGTCTATATTAACCAAATTATTTGGTTAGGAGTCTACCAAATTTTGATTATGACAACAAAATTATTTTTTCAGTGTAGCGTAACTTTAGGTTGCATTTGCGTTTAAAAGGTACACGAATGATTATCAAATTTATAAATTTGTCCTGTTTCTCGCTGGAGGTTTTACATATCGGAAAAGTGCGAGAGACAATTCGACGCACCGTCGCGCCGATTCGTTCGTCATTCGCAGACAGCATCATACAATACATTCATACTCTGCGTCGTCGGAATGACGATTAAGCACTCGCGAGATGCACGGATGCATATCGGGTAACCCGCGTCGGTGCACGCGCGTTACCTGTTGGACACGTTTTGTACGTTACGTCGCGCATTTGCACGGCACTTCGCATATTACGATGACTGCGCTACCAAAACGCAGAATCGCAACACGCGCGCGAGCCCAAGTACCATATATTATATAACGCAAACCGCACGTGGATGCACCGGACATAACGACGCAAAGCACAGCCGGCTGACAAATTTCGGTTATCTCGACCGCTCAAGCCATCGCTCGCCCGCTTGACAGTATTTTGCAGTAGCCTACCGCCGTTTCCAATGCATTTCAAATTTACTGTCCGGGCACTTGATTCTTCCGGTTTGTCGAACGACCACGAGCGTATATTACGACCCACCGATCATGCTTGACACTTCTTTTTAAAATCGACCACGGGAAATCGATTGGAAAATTTGAGTAGCACGATTTTCCATATCATGAAACGCTGCAATAACTCGCAGAAAAGGCGATGCTAAAAAAAACTCGCGAATAGAAATTCGACATTGCATTGAGAGATATAAAGATGTAAGATCCAAATTGTAATCGTAAGATCATAAATTGCCACGAATTCGGAACGTGAAGGAAAACGCGAACCAGAAAAGGAGAAGATCGAAAATTCCTTTCTTCGATCCCAAGTGGAGTCCAGCTAATTTTCGAAAACTCTCAACTCGTAATTCCGATCTGCCGATGAACAAACGGAATGACAGAACGGAGCACGAGTAAAGAAGCACGAGGTCAAAAAGTCTTCTCCGATTAAGTTTGAAAGCGTTGGCGGACGAAGTGGTCGATCGATGTACGCATCGCATCCGTTTCGAGTTTCGCGGCCGGTAGCCGCGGGATTACACGTCATAAAGGCAGCGCCAAGTACATAACGAAGTTACAACGCGCTACGAAACTCGAAATTAGTTTCGGTAGCTTGCAGCTCGACGTCGCTCAAATTGACAGAGAGCGTCCGATGGCGCGTGTAACAATTCCGCGGATATACATCTCGCAATTTTCCGCGTGACCCGAAGGCAAAGAGTCGCGGAAATAAAAAAATTTTTTATCCTTCATTCTTCCTTTTATCCTTCTATTCTTCAGTTTCACACAATTCTTTTTTTATAATATTTATCATCCACGGCGTCTAAAATAAAGTTCGCCGATTGATTCGCCGGCCAACGATAAAACAGTCGAATATCGTTATCCATTTTGATATTTACTGCAGATATTTAACGAAGAGATCGCCGCTGCTATTTGCGCCACGATTACTTGCTGCCTGCGGCAAATCGAAGTAAACGAAGCAACGTGATCGAATAAATGTTATCTCGTTAAATCGAGGCAATCGCTAAACCGTTTTGGTCGTATCTAGCAATAACGGTGGTGCAGCTGCAGTTGCTGCACCTGTAATTTAATTTTGTCGGAAGATACGGGCGATCTTTAATCGCATTTGAACCATTGACAAAGGACAGTCTCCGGACGTCCTTTTTTCGCTGTTCTTATATATTTCCTCAATTCTACAAGAAAGCTTAATTAAAAAACCCTGAAGATTATAATTGATTTAGGATCCTGAATAAAATTCTAGAAAATTGCATGTGCCTAAACAAAATGTTTAAATCACATTTTTAGTAAATCAATTTTCGATACAAAAAGCACAGCGACTATTTTCTGAAAGCTATTTTTCCATTGGAATAAAATCGACACGTCTCTTCGCACGTCCGCGCGGAATTCCGCGCTCAAGTCGCGTTTCCTTTGATCAATTCGCTCGAGCGGCACTCGAGAGATTTCCGGTCGAGTTTAAATTCGCGAGTGTCCGTATTCGCTACGAGGAGACGGCTTGAGTGGCCCCCGGATGCACACCAAGTGCACTTCACCCATCGGCAGCCATTCGCACCCCAAGCCGCGCCGAAAAACTTTTCCAGGCTGGCGAACTTCTGTATAGCGAGAGCGAGAGAGAGAGAGAGAGAGAATCTCAAAGATTCTTCGCGAAATCACGACTGGTAACATTAGAGTCGATTTTCTTCCCTACGAAAATTTGAAAATCATCGCGTATTCTGTTCGGAATTTGCCCGATATCCTGGAATATGGAAAACGTATATGACGAGAATAAAAACATACAGAAAGCTCAGCTGCGCTTACAGAACTTATTTCTTCCATACGACATGTAGAGTCTTGAAAATCGAATGGATATCCTATCTTTTGTGCGCTAACATCTTTATAATATCTACTTATAGTATATAGGATGTTTCAGGACCTCTGCAACAAACTCTGAGGAACGATAGGTCTTGCAGAAAGGATCATTTTGTTATATTGTTACATTAACCACAAGCCATAATCCTTTTTCCTCGCCCCTATTCTACGTCTGTGTACGTATTCGATTCCTGGGCAATCGCTTATAATAAATAAATAATTCATTTCATAATTGTAATAAATGCCATCACATCGTAAACATAAACATCAACAAAACCAATGTACCTACGTAGATAAATTCCTTTCATAATTGTAATAAATGTCACCTAAAACCTTCGCGGTCGCGTAGCTCCTAAACGACGCGTCAGAGAACATGGGTTACTTGACAAAAAATGATCCTTTCTGCGAGATCTATCGTTCCTCAGAATTTGTTGCAGAGGTCCTGAAACACCCTGTATATTAGAAGAAAAAGAGAGTATTAGAAAAATTTTACTGAAGATAATAGAAAATCTCTTTGTTGAACATTCATTTTGAATTTTCTTGATATTAATTTGATTTTCAAATATCAATTTTAATTTAGAAAAAAACAAATTTTGATATAAAAAATAATTTTACAAAAGAAATAAATTTATTTGGAAGATACGACGGCACTCGATAATGGAATATTTTAAACGAATTTCGCTAAATAAGGTATTGAGAAGCTCGAGTAGCTGAACTATGTCCAGCTAGTCGAGTGGGAAACAACGTCCAGAGATCGCGGTATGACATATTATAATAGTTGAACGGAACCAGTTAAACGTTAATCTCTCGGCTAATTTCGCCGCGTGCGGGCGGCAACTTCGTCACGTCGCATCCGTCACTTGATAGTCCCGGTAGGGTGGTATAATCTTGATGCCATTGTACCAAAAGCTGATAGAACACGAGCCGCGGACAAGGTCTATCCGGCTTATATCGGCTGGTAACACGCCAACCGCGACACTAGCAGTGCGTATGTGAATACGTTCGCATTGCTCCAGATGCATGGCGACTAATCTCCGATGCGGAAGCCGGTCGGCCGGACAAGCTCAGAACAAAGTAGTCGACATACCGCATGACAGACGACGAAAATGGAAGGGATGAATTTGGGCAGGCGTGCGAATCGGTTTACGGTTTACACGCGAGCGAGTTATCGAGTGACATCGCTTTCGGTGGTCGCCATTGACATCGCTTCCAATGCGGAAAAAGTTAGCTGTTAGCTATAAAAATTAGTTTGGCCGAATCGGATTTTTTGAGATTTTTCGAGAACACGGGATGACACCGCGAAGGTAAAGAAAGAGAAATATTGGCTGCAAGAAGAATCGAGAGGAATAAATCGCCGCGCTATAGTGACGCTTTATCCCGCGCAACAATGGCGCGAGAAATCTTCCAAGAGCGGCGCGCCAGTTCCAATAAATAATGACGGGCCGAGACCGTGATCCCTCCCCCCTCGTGAGAAAGAACTTTTAGGCGTGCCGGTATTTCGCGAAACGATTCCAAGCTCTTCAATTCAACGACGCTCCTGCCGTTTCAATTAAATCAAATTCAATTAAATCGGTTTTGACGTTTTTCGCATCGCTTTTCTGCAAAAGTTTCCGGGACGAAAAATCAAAGAAAAAGAGAAGTATTTTTCTAAATGCATTTACATGCCCATTAGCAATTCAGGTTCTGTATGAATTGCTATTTATAGACGTTATATTAATCAGGATATGATTGAAATGTAGATAAATGATTTAAATTTTTTAGTAAAATCAAGTTTTCACTTTTTTGCTATAACGAACATAACTGACAGCTTATTGACGAGACAAAAAAAAGATAACATACATCCTCCTTTCAAATACATATATATTTAAATAAAAGATATTAGCTATGTCAAGACGACTTTACCGTGCAGCAACACGTTATGTTGAGACTGCTAAAGGAAATCGCGAAATAATTAGCGATTACCATAAATCAACACTTTCACAATAGTCGCAGTGATTATTGTGAGCGGAAAACAATCGGCGTTATCGTCAGTGTAACAATCGTAACACGAACCAATTTAGATTACGAGTCTCCTAATGAAATTCTGATAAAGCTGATGTATCCTGTTTGCATCGCTAGACTTTTATCGTCGATCAGCATGAGATAACAGGAAATTCCCAAGTATCTCGATCTGCGTATTTATTTAATCACTAAATCGTTCGTGTTCTTTGATAACTGTCGTTCAAATTGATCGATTGATAACTGCTGTTCGAGTTGATCGATCTTTCGATACGGCCATAAAGATGCGTCACGACTTGTATTAGTTCGAATGAAAGAAAATATAAGCAAAGCAAACAAAATGACTTACCCAGCAGCGCCTGGAAGAGTCTGCTCTTGAAGATACGTATGACGCGCTCGATGGCTAATCGCAGCTGCTTGTCTTGTGGTCTCGTCAGCTTGGCATGGTAATCCTCGAGGAGCTCCAAAGCTCGGTGAGCTTCTAAACACAGAGAAAAGATAGACAGATAATAGATTAGAGAGAACGGGCAGATCAGTTTCTGTTAACAATATATAAATATGATATCGTCGCCATTCATCAAATTTGATCAATTGAACCGCGCGTTTCCATTTCATTGTTTATCAAACACTTCGCTGTCGCTTCGTCATTAGCTATTTCCTTCATTATCATCGACACACTGCTATTTGTACCGCTAATTGATTAACCATATTTGCGAAGCATTACAAATCCGATGTAATTGAATGTAATTTGATGCAATCTGTATCTCTCTCTAAAGCATCGTTTTCACACGTTTCATTAATTAAACATCTGTCAGTGCGCATTAATTAGAGTGTATATTATCGATATTACACTTTCCACGCATCTAACTTCGGACATTTAAATAACGTTATAACCAGAAATTTCGATATAAAATTCGAAGGTTCGCGACACGCGAGCGGTGATCCGAGAAATTGAAAATAGAACCAGATTGCGTATAAAAGCGAGAGAGAACAGAAGCATTAAATCTGCGAGCAAAAAGAATTAAAATAACGTGATAACATCGCACCAATTATTCGAATATCTGAATAAGTAAATAAAAATGCTCGTCCATACGAAGCATTATCTCATTTCAAGTATTAAAAAAATATACAAATAAGTGTAATAATATGCCTCACTAAAAGTTTATTATTGTGCACAATTCTTAATTAAATGTAATATATTAATGTTTAATGTCCAATCTTCTAGATAGAAATTCTTTGACTTGATATTATTTATTTTTGATATATATATATATATATATAACATACGATATTGGAAAGCAACGGCACCGATATTACACCTAGTAAACGAAAATTTCTCAGCTACGCGCCATATATCTTTCCCACGCACGAAGATCGTATTCAACCTATTTTCGCCATTTTCCTCTTCCTACTAGCCATCATAAACACCGCCCCCTTCACCCCTTCACCCCCGATGTGAGAGAGAATGAGAGTACGAAGCCATTTGGAGGGTGAAACGACTCGAGAATCTCGTGCAACGGTAAGTGCAAGTCAAGAACAAATAACGGCAATTGCATCAGTTTCATGGCAACGCCGTGTCGCCGATGCAACAGCTTCTTTACTCTGCCGATCTCCATCTTTCCCTTTCTACGAATGTGGAAAGTGCTTTCAGTGCGCACAGTATGACTATAAGTCGTTGATATATTTGCATAGATGCCGACGTGACTGAAGAATAATATGGATAATTCAATAAATTATTAAGTCGACAATTATTATAACCAAAAATATATCGGAACTTAAAAAAAAACAAGTTGTATACTGCCATGAATTAATCATAACACATTAATTATAAACATCATTTTCCTTCCGTTCTAGAAAAAGAATAAGACCTATTTTTCACGGATACTGAAGAAGTACTCGACCTCCTTTTATCAAATGCAAACTTTGCAATGTCAAAATTATTTCCAGTATATTCTATTAACCAAAAATAAAAAAGTAAATTAAAAATAAATAAACGAGAAATAAAGTAAGATCTCTGTTTAAGAGACGGAAAACGGAATCGGTAACAGGAAATCACTTCAAATAAATTTATGAAGAACAATTGCAAGTCCGCAAATAGTAAAAATATTAATGATTTCATCGTTTGTACAATTAACATTATCATTGCGATCGTCCGTACACTTGTTGATTCGCGTTATCATTCGTAAAAACCATCGGGATTCCCATAGGATGAATTTTATATCCATCGGACGATTCGGACCCTTTTTCGATCGGGAAACGGATATTCCGTCAACAAGAGAGATCGCAAACAGGCACATCCGATCGGATAATGCGTCTTTGCTTTCCCACGACTTTTCACTTCATTCCCATTTTACGATTCACGATGAACACATCAAACTCTGTCGACAGACGCTTCCTCTACATTAGAAATATCTCTGTCATAAAAACGAAGAGAGAGAGAAAGAGAGAGAGAGAGAGAGAGAGAGAGAGAGAGAGAGAGAGAGAAAAGAGACACCTTAGAGAGCTGGCCTTATGGGACGACGCAAATATTGAGTTGTTCTACTTCGCACGATCTTATTTTTTTTTTCAAGACTCACAAAACTCACACTAAAATTTTCTTTCGAAAAAATACACAACAACTTTACCATCAAATTTATTAATTCGTCAAAATTATTTTATAGCAAAATACAACTTTTTTCTTTTTTTCTAACAAGATATAAGATATAGCTAAAAATATAAAAAGAAATATCACACATTTGCTATTATCTTAAATTTTTAATCACGCCAATTCGTTTACACCTTACAAGAAAGAATCGAAGCTTGATTTGATTGAAGCTTGAGAAGAGCTTGAGACAGAAGAGCTTAATTGTTTCGTGGCAGGATCTGGGAAAACGTAAAGCAAAATGATGCTTCGATTTCTAGATAGATTCGTTCGCGTACGCGTACGCGGGTTCATTCACAATGACCGCTTCATTCTTAGAGACTCATAGCCTTATACATTCGTAAAGATTTGCCATAAAACACCGGGAAGACCACGGCCAGATATTTTCCACATGCGAAAAATATCCGCGCAACAGGATATCGATTGGCGCGTTTCATTTTAACAGAAGCTATTTTTCATAAATTTTGATATTTACATTCACGAGCAAATAAGAAAAGCGCGCCAAAAATGTACTATATAAAATCATTTAATACTACGATCCGCGCGTAAAATGGGGAAGAAGCAAAAGATGGTGCGACTCGCGTTCAATTAGTGATATTACAGGAAAGTGCCATTGGCGCAATGCCGTTGCGAAAAATTCACCGTTCCAACGAGAGAGCTTTCAAGTCTGGAATACGGGCAACCGATTATACGGAAAGAATCGAGGTATACGTCCGGTCTCATTTGTGCATACTTCCACGTGCGAAGGTGCAGATCCGCAAGATCGAATGAAGCGCGGGAGGGACGGGAGAACGAAAGGAAGGGAAATTTCTCGGTCGCTAATAACACGGCAATGGGCACGTCATCCACCTTCACGAGAACGACAGCGAAACTATGCCAAGTATGGCCGTTTATCCAGGCTTTATGGTTCATCCGGCTGCACGTCGCGCTTCGTGAATTATAACGCCATATCTCCTTTACGTAACGTCACTGCGCTCGATTTTCATGAGCACGAGGCGAACGAACGAGCTCGTCACGGTCGTGAGGAGACCGTGTTCGCCAAGCCCCTTATGGCCCCCCACGGTCCTGGACTTGCATCAAGAAAGGGATATACCGTTTCCCTCAGCGTTCGTCGAGTTGATCCCGTCACGTCGCTCGCGCTCTTCGGGAGACGAGCACGACACGGAAGACGACGTGTAGTGACTGTAATTATCATTTGTACATTGAATATTAAATATTATTCTGTAAACTTTCCTTGCGAGAAAACAGCGAACAGAATTATTAAATGTAATCTTAAAGACTGAATCAATGATGCGGGTAAAATAAACCTACTCTTGTTCAAACGATGTATCTAAAAAAAACTATCAATATTTATATTACCTAAATAGAAAAAATATATATATATTATATATTATCTCGAACAATAGCTGTTGTACAACTACTGAATGAAAAAAATTTTATTAAAATAAAAAAAATTTTTATGTAAAAAAACTTGGCGCTGATAGACTGAATAAGGAAAACTATGAAAACAATTTATAAGTAGTAATGCAGAATACAATTTATAAGTAGTAATACAGAATTTAATTTGAATATTACATTAAGATTACAATAGCTTTTCGAAGTCTAGCAGCGTCAAGTTTTTTACATAAACATTTTTTTTATTTTAATAAAATGTTTTTCATTCAGTAGTTGTACAACAGCTATTGTTCGAGATAATATATATATATATATTTTTCTAAATTTCTTTCTTGTATGTTTGAAATATGATATAAGGTTGGGGAATAACGGGTTACTTGTAATACTGTTACTGTTAAAATGAAAATATACTCAACAACCTCAATGTAACATGAAAAAAAACGAACAGGTACATAATGAATATAATAAAGACACATAATGAAGAAAATAAAATGTTACAATCATATTCATTTGGCGTAAACCTCCTAATATATTGCTTTTGTAGTAGAAAAAAGAATATTTAATTTTTGTTATTGTTTTGTAGAAAATACAAATAATAAGACTAAATTACTTTTGTCATTATTTTTGAAAAAAATACAAATGAAATTATAAGACCAAATTATATCAAAATTTTTGTCAATACAGTTTTTTGCACGTCACGCATACACTTGGGGGCGCTCGTTTTTTATTTATATTACCTAAATGAAGATTGACTATGTGTGTGTGTACATAAATTTCGTGTAGAAATCTATAATTAGAATTATATGTCTAGTCTAGTTTACGTTTCAATTCAAAAACTGATCTAAGGCAATGGGCGCCAGAAGGGCGACACGTCGTCATTTTCGTCTTTCATTAGGCGGGCTGCTGACACAGTTCGCACGCAATAATTAAAGGGAGCCCCTCTGCGTTCGTCTAATTAAAGCGCGGTAATTATTGAAGTGAATTACGAGCAGTCTCCTTCGTTTCGTAACGACGCGCGACAAGTCATCGACGAAGTCGCAACAATTATTTCGTTCACAGTAGCTATATACAGGGTGTATTCGAAAGTGAAGAATTTATTTTAACAGCATATAAATCGCACCAAAGTAAGTCATTTAGCCAAATATTGTTCAGATAAAAGTTGTAAGATAACGGAGATACAGGGATGCAAAGTTTTCGAATACAAACCCGCTGAAGGGACACATTAAGAAGTAAATAATAGGGTATTATGTGTCATATTGGAATGTCACATTAAGGTCATTTAATAGGGTGTGAGAGGGGCATGTCGCATTTGGAACCCGCTAGAATGACATTAAGAATTCATTTAATACGTTATTATGAGTTGATCAGTACGGACGTGTATTGTGTGATGAAAGTATGGCACATGTGTATGAGAACAACGAGTTAATGGACATGTTATTAGTGAAAATTTTTTGTGAACTGTTTTCACGTTTTTGTATGTCTTCTTTTTATTTGAATTTTTTTTTCATTTCTTAGTATTCTTGTAAACATGTTCTTTATTATTATTATTGTAAACGTTAGTTTCATTTGTATTATTATATAATGTAACCATTTTTATATTACTTATGTAAAATAAACGCATTTAAATTCGAAAACTTTGCATCTCTGTATCTCCGTTATCTTACAACTTTTATCTGAACAATATTTGGCTAAATGACTTACTTTGGTACGATTTATATGCTGTTAAAATAAATGCCTCACTTTCGAATACACCCTGTATAGCTAAACGTTAGGAGGAAATATTGAATTTACACGTTGTCTTGTAAATTAAGTACAGATTCCAATAGGGATAGAATTTTTTTACAGAACCGATATACGCACATATGTATGTAGGTCGACGTATTTACATACAAACGTCGACAACTCTTCAACGCAATTTTATATAGCAGTAAATTCAGAATTCATCATTCTGGCAGGAAAAACGAACTATCGACAAACTGTCGAGCAAGGGCGTGGGCTAGAAATCTCGGCTACATACACTGCACCTGATGTGTGTACCACACGTATATACATACAGTCATTGAGATCCCACAGACAATTTCGATCGTGCTTATAATTTACACGATAACGTCATGTTCACGTAAACGTGGATCTTAATTGGCGATATACGATTTTTTATGAACAATGTAAAAATAAAATGTATGTAAAAAGAATAGTTGTTTAATAGAATTGATTAAAATTGAGGTGTCAAATAAAATCGTCAAACGAATATATGACGGATGAAGATTGTATATATTGTCTTAAAAAAACAAATAAACTTTGTGACAAATTTCTTTTGCACCAGAAGAGTTATTATTCTACTCGCACAATAAATGTTAAAATGTACATACAAAACATTCGCCGCGTCAATTGAGTATATGTAAATGGGAAAAGACGATCATCCATCACTCACATTTATAAAACCATATATAAAGACAAATGGAACGATTGTCACAGCGAAACTGGTGAAAAATGAGCCATGAAACATGCCCGAGCGACTGCCGGTGTAGTGTATTACCTCGTACACGCAGAATGTCGGAAAAGGGACAAATGCTCTGTTAGTAACACATTCCCCTGATACGCACGACATACGAGGGATAAAATTGCGGGACAAAAATATCGCAGATTAAATTGTTTACAAGTTGCCGGGCCAAATTAAAGCGCACCGTACAAAAATAAAACTCGAACAATGTATGACGCGCAGCACAGCAACCTAAATAAATGCAGGCCCTCAAAATACGCGCACGCATATTATTGTTTACAACATAATTTACGGGAAAAGATCAAATTCTCGCAAATCTAATCCGATTGATTAATAATCGCATAAAACTGGAATTGCGCGAACTGGCGTGAACGTGGAAGCATTTAATCCACGATGCCATACTCATCGTGATATCTAGCGTGCGTAGTGTACAAGCAGGCCACGGAATACGAATTTTCCGAATTTGCGGCCCGTAAGGATATCGGCTTGTACTTGCGGAATTATGTAAATTCCGAGTAATTGGATTCTCTACCCATCCTCCCCTTTCCCGCGCTTTGTGCTTGCCATGTTTGCAGGGATACGCACATACGTTATCTCCCAAAGCAAAAAAAAAAACAAAAAAGATCGATATTTCATTCGCTAACGAAACGCGAATTAATCCAAATCATTAACAATTAACCTATGTCAGAGATGTTTTATTTCAAAAAGTTTGCTTAGCTTTATGGATGTAAAAATTTACCCGTTGCTATAAAATCATGCAAACTGTTAAAAATACAAAATATTTCATTAAAAAGTTTCAATAAAATAATTTACAGATCAATGCAAAAAATATATAATCTGATTGCAAGTGCAACAAATAAAGAATATAATTTGAATTCAATTCGAGCTTTTGTTTTCTTTTGACATAATTTTAATGTAAAAATCATTTAATTACATTCAGTTAAAAGAAAAACATTTATATTAAATATTAAAAAACATCTGTTTTTCAACGAGTGTACGTTTTTCAACGTTTTTCTGTATATTCATGAGCAGTAGTTTTTAAACTGCAACCATTGTTTATGTAAATTCTCGGTCCGTTGCGCAGATTGGGTCAGATCTTCGATCCTTCCTTCTACTATTACTAGAAAACATGAATCGAGTATGCGGCTGGTATGCAAACCGCGAGATCCGCTATTTTACAATCGACAGGCCGCATGCCGGCAAGAGGGAGGGCATATCAGAAGCACCGAATTACCATTTAGTCTAGTTATCTCTAATTACCAGCGGCGATGTGGAACAATGCGCGCCCGTGTAATATTAAGGGACGGGCCAGATAGTCGGCACGTAACTCGACGTATCCAAAGTAGTTGAATAATTGCGGATTCACCTTGCGCGAGGCACACAATGGTGATTCGATTTATCTTCGAGTGAGAGGAGGTACACTTGCAACAATTAGGAAGCAGAATGTACATGAAACGAATCGTTGTAAGCATGTAGCGTTCCCTTACATGAATCACAGATACTGAAGAGAGAATCATCAGTAACAATTTCCAACAGTCGCCGGATCCACAATATGAGTAAATATACATATCGAGAAAATAAAATTCTTGTAAGAAAGGAGACAAAAATAATGCGTAATAGGAACAATAAAAATATAATAATAGATTATAATGTGTGAGAAATGATATCTCTTCTAAACAATTTTGAATTTTATGTATACTTATTTAAAGTTTGCATTTTTAAAGCTCGTGAAATCGTCGAAAAAAGTTTGACGTTTCTTCTACTTTTGCTTGCCTCGCACTGTCGCATACATGTAATCGCATTTTCTCTGTACTTCTCTGCGTACGCGTTGTCTTTGCGAGCTTTATCTTAAAGGAAGCTTTGTTACAGTTGCGAATGCAGCGAGGTAATACAATGATTCGAGAACGTCAGAGACACTTTTATTGAAATCGAGAGCTCGACATATGTGGAGAAAAAGCAGAGTGCATATCATTTTGATGAAGATAAAATCCAAATGACAAAGGATAATACACTGTACGTTGTATTGAGATAAAAAAAAGACATACATATTCTCGGACCACCTATTCGATATTCTCCTCAATTAAAAATGTCATCGAAAAGGTCGCGCTCATCGAGGCCATCGATACTGGTTGCATGCAGGACGGCAAATAAACGAAACTATTATCCTTTCCTTCTTGTCAGTGGCACCGGGAGAGCGGCGGGCGAAGGGTAGGAAGATCGTATCGTGCATATGTAGCAGCAAGTGGATGGGAGCTGGCAGATGCAAAGGCACTCGACGAGAAAGCGAAACGGAACGTGAAGAATAAACTGGTCGGACAATACAGCATAATGTGCAGTTGACGAGGGAAAAATGCAACGGTTTTCGACGACCGCTCGAATTGTATTTCGCGCTAGCGAAGAGAGAAGCGGAAAGTAATCGCGAAACAACTGTCGTTTAACGATCCATCTATCCGTAACTATTTGCAGCCAACGTGTATTTTTAATATAATTTAGTACTGAATAATTCACTCATGTAGTTACGGTTACCGGCCCAAAAATTAACATAAATATCTCACGCAGATAGAAAGGCTTGTTGCGAGCGATTAAATCATTTAGCATCTTTTCTCTTCTTTCCAAATGCGTGTCCACTTCTAACTCTTTCATCTTATTCTTAATCGCGCTATCGTCAACCGAGAGGAAAGCACAGCTTCCTATAGGGCGGATTTGTTGGCAGATGCAAAGATACTTTCCTCGAGAGAGGAAACCGACGCGGAGAGTAAATCGGTCGCCAACGAGCACAGAGAGAAGGGATAGAGTGGGCGGAGTGGAAGCAGCTGGAAAAGTTGACTCGACGTCGCGAATCCTTTTTCCTTGCGCCTCGACTATGAGAAAATGTGAAACTCCTTCCGTTCTGGAGAAACAACTGTCTTTCGTCTTCCTCCTACCTTTCTCTCTTCCTCTCTTTCTATACTTTTATTCTCTCCAATCCTACTACATTAAAGGCTTTTTCCTTTCTCTCGTGGTTATTGCTACTATATATTTTCTATTATTTATCGACAATTAGCAGAAACCATAATGTCGAGAAACGGTCTTCTCATTGCAAAACTGTTCATTTATGAAAAATTAATGTAAACTTATCGATATTCGATATGTTTACATTAACTTTACCTCAATTATTTTATGGTCCAAGACAATTCGCTCATTGAGTTCACATATTTTCGACAAGAATCCTTCAAAAAGCGCTAAATATTTAAGCAAATTAGAGCTGATAAATATAAGCTGCTTTACACAAAATTAATAAACGTGATACACAGGGCTATTATTAATTTACGTAGCAATCTATAGCGTAGCAATATATAGCGCCAGGTCCGATGGAGTCGAGGCAACTTGCGGAAGAACGCCCGTCGGTTGCGGGATTAATCACGGCCACGTGTCAAGCGGTAGATGTAAGCGATGGACAATAAAGTAGAAAATCGCGAGCGAGCGGGACTCAAAAGCCGACAGTACAACAAACAGCGCCGATTTAATCCGCGTTCTGCACACGACGGTTAAAATGGACCACCGCCCAGCCAGCCAGCCAGCCAGCCAGCCAGCCAGCCAACGGTCGTCCGAACCAACCGTAGCGTGAAACCGCGATAATCTCGATGGTCATTTGCCTCCGCTCTCTCGTTCGCGAATTTTTCCGCCCTACGGAATCTTTGTCGACTAATCCATACACCAATTCAAACGTGCCATCGCACTCGCTTCCCTCTATTAACTTGAACGCACAAGAAGTTATCACATTACTTCGACATCAAGATAGAACGAGTTAATATTGGGCTCGTGTATGTGACGTTTAAAAGAAACGTCTAGAAAATGAGATTAGGACTGTTCGTGTGAGAGAAACAAATCTCGGAAAATTAGCGCGCACACAATTCTTCCGGGTTATTCATGGCCCGGAGTCGCGAGAAGCTAAAAAGTCACCATGCAATCCTTTCGCGAGAGTGCCACTGACGCCACGGTGCTACGATATCAATTTCCCGTTCCGCTCTTCGACGTCGTCGCCCGCGCGTAAATCGTCGCGCAGCGGCGCGACGGAATATTAAATCTCGCTACTTTAATTGTTGTTACCCCGTTCGCCGTTGCCGATCGACAAATCACAGGCCGCGGATAAATCACAGCGATACGCCAGTTAGAAGCGTGTAATCCCTTGTTCCTTTTTTATTGGTACCGAATTCTTTTTTCTCTTTTTCAAAAAAGCTGGCTCTATGTCGAGTCGGTTGGACAGCGGACGCGAGAAAAATAAAATCGACAGTGCGTTTTTCACGCACAGTGAGATTTTCTTGAAATCGTAACAGCCAACTCTCTGAAAAAAAAAACGCTGTCAATATTGTTCCGAGCAAATAAAAGGTAGATAAATAAGCAAATAAATCGAAACTTAAAATTATCGTACGATTTCGTTTGATTTGTTCGCAGCGCGATTAGATGACAATATCCTTCTGTCATAACCGCGCTTTCCGTCGCTCGTAGATCGACGTATACAGGTTACATCGAAACAAAGTAAATAAATTATAAATTGAATTAAAATCGTGAAGGGCCTAAACGTTCATAGCTGGATCTTTAGTGCTCAATAATATTTTATGTATGAATATTCTAGTTTTAACAAACTGCGCGCCGATTATTTGTCGGTCTTGAAACGCAGAATTTAAATTGAACCAGAATAGTAATATCACAACATTAAATTGCTAATCAATTTTATAATAATGATGCTAACAAGCATCTATAAGATTCCCCCCTACCCCTCCCATCCCGAAAACTGTAAAGAATTTGTTGCGAAAAATATTACCTCAGCCAGGATTTGAACCTGGACCTTCCTACAATCCGTGAGGGTGTCGTAGCCAGTTCGACCACCGAGGCATGTGATAATATTAAAACTAGAATATTCACACATAAAATATTATTGAGCACTAAAGGTCCAGCTTTGATCGTTTAGGCCCTTCTCGATTTTAATTTGTAGTATACATTACACGGTCGTTATTAAATTATAAATATAACGACAATCTTTCTGATGAATTGACATAAATATGCATTAAAGCTACGAGTTTAGGAGCGGACGGACAAGCACGGATTTGATAATAACATTAATGGCATATCACGTTAATATAACGCGCCGATCGATAAAGCTTTTCTTCGAAACGCAACAGACAAAAAGCAAGTTTCACCGGGAGATGCAAGCGGATGCGCTTTACCCCTTGTTTATTCGACATGCTCTCCACGGCATTTACATGTACAACCCCCAACCAGGCGCAGCCCAGCGCCGCGTCTAACCGCTTTATTATGCAAAATCTTTCGTTATCTTTCCCTCCTTTTTTTTGTCCCGAGTAAGTTCAGTCTCGCGTTACGCTCGTTTCCTTCCGCCCGCTTCGCGGTGATCGCCCTTAACGTTACACGCTAATCCCGCTGATATCCGAAAGTACGAGGAAATGTATGTTTCGCTTAAACGTAACTTCCCGTGCGAAACTCCTCGCGAGCATCGAGTTGACTTCCCAAATTAATTATCCCACTTCCGTCGTCCACAAGCTCCGTACCAGCGACAGACGGGGGAGGGCCGACATTTGAAGCCGTAGAAATAATTACAGTGGCCCTCCATGAAAATTCGAAACTTCGCCCGACTAAATCCCGCACAATTGTTAAAGCGTCTTTCTGCCGCGACTGTTACAATGCTCTTATATCAAGAACCACGATATAACGGATACGTCGTTCATCTCCCCAAAAAGTGCTCAAAGAAGTCAGCGCAAAGAAACATTATTGTAGCTATAATTCTTAATACCTGCCTAACAAAATCCCTTTGTATTGCGTCGTAACGTTTCACTCGCTCGTCGACTCGATTAGCAAAGGTACTTACGATATCGTTCGAGGTAGAGAACGGTGGGAAGATAACAGCACATGCCGTTATCCCCATGCACGTGAGTATACATGTCTGCTAATTAACAGTTGATCCTCCGGTGGTGCGATTGTGTGGCAATACTATACTCCTGAATCTCTATCAGGTCAACAGATGGTGAAAGACTTCACTTGTCACTTTTGGTAGGCGGGCACATTTCTCGCGACTTCCGATCGGGAAAAGTTTTCAACGTCTTCGATGGCAAAAAATTAGCAGCACGTAGAAAGAGAGAGAGAGTGCGCGGCACGTACTCGTGAAACTTTTTCGTTGGTCGGGTCGATCCATTTTTTCAACGAGAAATTTTGGTAAACAGCCTTTGAGATATCGTTAATTCGATACGGTCTCTTGATGTTCATAAACTTTGACACTTTGTAAAATGTTCGAATTGTCTTTCCGTAAATGTACATCTCAGATTATTGCCGTTACGTAAAATTTAACATAACGTAGATTTTAAATGCCTAGAGATAGTTAGTTTTAAATAAAAAAAAAAACGCTGTTTTATAATTTTATTTTATTCCGACTATTTCAAAAATACGTTCTATGTCAGATGATTCCTAGTTGCGCGACGGTTTGAATGAATTATTTCGTTTTCAGGGAAACAATGACGGTACACACGTAACGCAATTTCGTGATACGCAACAGATGCAAAATCTGTCGATGAAAAAATCCGATAAAATCCGCGCGGGATGTTAGGTCTGTTCAAAGCTTCGAATTCACGCAGAAATATTTCCGCTAAACGCCATTCAGCGATTTCATTCAAATTATCCGCAAAGAGTATCCCCCATTAAAAATTTATTACACTGTATCAATAACAGTAACATGAATTTTCATGATTTGCCAGACGAATCTACTTGCTCATCTTTGTTTTGAATCTCCTCCAAATAGAACCAATTTTTATAAATTAGGAATAAACTCAATTTTTAAAAAATTAAAAGGGACATGATAAAATTAAGTTTCGGATTATTTACCGTTTATGTTTAATCAGATGCGTGTCAAACGAACGCGCACAACAAAAGGAACTGTTTGTCGACGACGGTGAAAGACCGATTATGCAATTGCGAGCCAGAAACGCTTGCAGTCAAGTGCACACACGTCGCACGTGATGCGCGCGGTCGCGGGCGTCTGCATCGGACGCACGCAATCAATTTTCAGAACTATACGCACCTGTCAACAGGTTAATCTCTCTGCCATGCCGTACACGGTAGCGACTCTTTCTTTCTGTAACTCGCTGCCATTACGCGTTTGCGTTTAAGAGATATTACCAATCCTGTGGTTACCGCGAAACTTGACGTACCTCAAAGCAAACCCAGAAAACATTCCGCTGGATTAATTTCATGCTGCATTATATTGATTTAACAAAATGATTGTTAACTTTACGCTATGTTATACCGACGTAACAAAATCAATACTTCAGCTTTAGAAGACTTTAGAAGACTGTCTTGGTTTATTTAACACTCGTGTCGATTATTTACCGGTGTTTGTCATCTCAAGCGATTAAACTTGCGATTCCCGTAGGAATATCCAATATATATTCCTTGCAAAATTGATCGGTCCTATCCCTCTTCACGACGCAATAACGTTAAACGTTCTCGGTTAACGAGTCACGTGAGATTGGCATTATTCTTGCGGACTTTAAGGGGCGGCGGAAGCGATTATCGTTCCTCGGCGGTGCATAACATTTTGCATAACGAGCAATTATGACGGCGGGATTGTATTTTTATTTACAATAGGCTGTCAGTGCGTTTCGCGACGATATTTTTAACTGTTTGTCATGTGCTGTCATGTGCGCATTATGCCCACGTCATTCGATCGTTCGGTTCGCAATTTTGGCTGCGTTCTACGCCGAAACGAACGTACGGGACACGAACGTACCGTCGACACGTTCTAATTATGTAATTTCTATGGAAACAGTTTCCATTTCCATAATGAGCTTGCGAATGAAATTATCGGTTGTTACACTAACCGAGGGACCAACCGGAATTTGCATCTCCGCCGGTCTACAACAGTTCGAGAATGACGATTACGCTGAATGTGCCTTTCTACGGCTTGTTAGTATCACCTCGCAATATCAATTACTAGATGAGTTCGTCCGGAATTTTGAGGCAATGAAAACCACGCTCCGTATTTCCCGTATGAAACGTGCCTTTTCAGAGAGGAATTGAGCTCATTGTTGAAAGCATCAATTAACGATAATTACATATATAATCACGGATATAATTGAATATTGCTGTATTGTTTCTTAAATGAAAAATCACTTAAATTACCGTTTCTCGGTGCGAATAAAATAAATATTTATAAAGTATAATCGTATAAAATAATGATCGTATAAAATAATACGCGCCCGTTAAAACTTTGCATTACTAAAATGTATTATTATAAAAGAGAAAAAAAATTTAGTAGTACGCGAGCTTCCCTTACAGTTTTCAAGAGAGGAAACTTGACGCGCGCGCGCTACGAGGGCTCTCCGTTATCTTGTTCGCGTACTTACGAGTTAAGAAGAATCTCAAGTTGCTGGGGAATTGCTATTTATCGTAATGAAAAACGCAGACGTACACGTAAAAGAAAGCTGAAAGGAAAAAAATCTACTTCCAATAAAAGAACGACTTATGGAGCCTTCGTTGTTAGAGTTGTAATTTTGCTTTGTGAAACGATGTCATGTTTCGCACGTGCGTGTGCAATTACGCGACGTAACAAAGCTGCAAGCGAAATTCGTATCGTTACACTGACTGCCAGATATGTGTAACACTAGCCATAAAAAATTAAAGGGCAATCGAAACTAGCCAGAATGAAAGTGCCGCGTCGCGAATACAAAATCTGTGAAGAATCCGTTCGCATGTTCGTCATACGGATTTAGTGGCTTTTTTGGCGTTTTCCGGAGTATCGTGTGCAAAAGAAAGAATTACTTCGTTATTTAATCATGAGCTAGGCATTTGAATCGTTGAACTATGTAAGATGCACTTCCAATGAACAAAAATTCTTTTTGCAATTTTCGCATGCAAGCAATTGGTAACGTAACGTTATATGTGATAACGTAATTGCATAATTTATGTCATTACAGTAGTTAAAAATATCACGCGCTAACTTTTCTGTCACGACATATGTATTTTCCACGCTTTTAAAACAGACACTTAACACTTGGTATATGTTTAATACGTGGGAATTACCGAGTGCAGTTCCTTTTCCCTATTATTTAATTAAAATTAAAATATTAATATTTACAGATACAAGCGTTCGAAAAATTATCGGTTCACATATTACATTTCTCGTGAATTATAACAAGCGTCCTCTCGGAGAAATCAAGGGTGTCTCTCGAATTCCGCACAGATGACACTTCAATGACACGTGGGTTTTAAAAGCTTCCATCCATCACATCAGTAATCACTCCGTAATTCCAGTTACACACAACGCACTCACACAATGCAATTGTATACTCGGCGATAATCGCTTTATGACGATTCTTGAGAAATGCATACGAGTTTTCGTTTGCAGAGAGGCGCCTTTCGCGGAGGTCATCCCAAGGAGGGAACGAATACGAGAGCTCACTCGCGAGATCGTGGGAGAACGACTGCCGATAGAGTCGACAGGCGTTGCGAATCGAATTCACGGCACATCCACGCGATCCTCGTCGAGGACGAAGTCGCAGAGTCGCCGATAACGAGCGCGAGAGAGGTTCTCCGCCTAAAGAAATTTCGCGGAGGGGGCGCGCACACAACGCTTGCGACTCCCGCGTTCACCCGCACGGAGCGGCTCTAACCCGCTGACTGCCGGAGTCGCCCCTTTTCCACCCGCAACGACCCGTCAGCCCCTAACCCGGAGGCTATCCCCTGGTCCCCGCGCGGTCGACCTACCGTCACCCACCTACCCGCCCAACCACCCAGCGCCAGCACCACCAGCCCTGCTACCATCACCTCTGCCGTCACCTTCGCGAAACCGCCGCTCTTCCCACTGCCGGTGTCTATTACCGTGGTGATGTTGACCCGTTGCGCCCTTTGCTTGTGTATGGGATCTTACGGTTTTTCGTTTTCTCCTTTTTTTCTTTTTTTTTTGGTCATATTTTCATAAGATCCTGTGAATATCGGTTTTCGATGTCGCCATATGGCACAAAAATTGAAGGATTACCAGTGAAAAGCCACATTTCTAATTTGAGAAGATTGAGGAAATAAGGCTACGTTGAAATTGTGCTCGTACCAATTCATTCATCACCGTAAGGGTCACGACGCGATAAATTGCTCACGCGTCTGCATGTGTAAAACATCCTGCGGGAGATATATAACACCGAGACGAGCGAAATTATATAAGGGAATTATACAACTTGGATTTAAACGCGTTCGCTTTAAATTGCGGAGAAATATCGCAGTGCAAAGACGTGAAAATGTCTTTCAGCGTCGAATTCCCGTCTCTCTCATTGGCCGAGTTCGAAGGCGCTTTTCAACTCTCGAAGATCCTTCGAGAAAAAGAACGGATAGAGCCGGCGTGGAACGGAACGGAAGAACTCGTCAGCCAATCTAATAGCTTTTTACGCCTTATTACTCATCGTTGCGCTCAACCGAATAGCGGTTGGAATAGGAAAATGCATGTAATACGTTCAGTCGAATATGAATAGACCGGCCGAGATTCATCGGGAAGAGATCTGAGAAGTATGGCAGCTAATACAGCCGAAGAGAATGCGTCCGTAAATCTCTGGAACCTTTAAAAGACAAGCACACTTCTCCTTTAATTTTCGTCTGTACGAAAATGGCGGCGCGCAGAAACGATTCGCTGACGCATGAAAAATTTTGGTAGAACTCATCGCACAAATTCTCCGGAAGATCGTCGATCGTTTCATTTAATTGGACGAATTTAGGATCGAAAGACAAACGCTTTTGTCATGTCTACATCGCGTAATTTAATAACATTATCCACATTTCATAAAAGTTATAACAGAGTATTTATTTTTTATATATGGATTTTAAAAGTGGCCTTGTCTATTTAATCTAACTTTTTAATTCTTTTTGGACAATTTCAAACAAATTAAGAGTATATGTTCAATATATTTTCGTATATTTTAAATAAATTAAAATAATTTTATCTGTTAAACATTATGAATTGCTTAATCTTAATACCACTGTATATTATGCTATTACTTATAAAACAAAAAATTATATAAAAATTTAGACGTACTAATATCTCTCTATGATCTTCTTCTTTTAAATTAGGGAACTCTATTCAAAAGTTTAAATCACAAGGGTTTATTGCATTTATAAGAAAAAAGGTAGATTTTACCGATTAGTGTAATTAGTGAATGTACTCGGCCAACGTGTGTTACATTAGCATCACAGAAGTGGACGTGAATCAGGCGAAAGCGAGAAATCGCGCCTTCTGTGGTTCGTTTGATCATGATCGTTTGACGAAGGCATCAAAGAGAACCTCGAGAACCTCCCTGATGACAAGACAGACCGTCGGAAATAGGCGGAGAAGTCGGAGAGAGAAGGAGAGAGTAATCTGTTCGAGGAGGTGCGTTGTATCAAGAAACCGGTACGTCGATAATGATCGTCTAGTCAGCGCACTAGTTACATAATTATTTAAATTACATAAAACGCTGCGTCTTATCATTATTAATTTGCAAATATTGATGGTATTAACGTATTGAGTATTGTAGAGATCATCGACGTTATACTGACATGTCTCATTGCTATGTATATAAAATATAACCAACTGTAATTTGCAAGTTAACAACGCCAATGACTAATGAATGAATGAATATTATTTAAAAGATGATTTAATAAATTAATCAGAGCTCATAATTATCGGTTATAATAATGGACAATCTTTAATCAGGTTTTTGCGGAGATAATCGAAAGAAATCTATGCAATAGGTAACACATTACACAGAAAAAAAGAACATTCTTATTTCAAAAATATCTTTATTTTTGACATGTAAATCTTAAAATGAGATTGTATAGCGTTAAACACGAAAAAATATTACTTGCATCAAAACATTTTATATAATTCAATAAAGAAAATTATAGTCTTATTATTCAAAAATAATTTTTATTAATGGAAAGCAAAAAATATTGGATAGAGAATAACAGTACTTTCAAACCAAGAATATTCATATTATAAAGATAATACAGTTTAATCTTATTATTGTATTCTTTATGTGACAATTACAATATTCAAATTAATTTATAATATTCTTGAAATACAAGAATATAAAATTCTTCTAAGAAAATGATATTTTCTTGCTCATATATGAAACACAATGATAGTGTTAATTTAAATATATTCGTCTTAATTGAAAACTTTTTTTTCTGTGTAACAATAAAAACAGAGAAATGCAGATAACGATAGAGATAAATTTCGACATAGCTCAATTATCAATGTAAAGTACATAATGTCGTTAAGTATGCTATTGACATAAAATTTTAATAACATCATAAACTTTATGATGAACTATATTATGAACTTTCGGTATATAGAGTGAATCAAGCGTTTGCGATTATTCGCAATCGAAATTCGCAAACTGTTTTTGAACAACGTTTGCCGATAATGTTGGCGGACCCGTGACAACCGGCGGTTCTCTTCCTTAAATGATCTCTGTAATACGACCGCGTCGCGGTAGATTACAGGCAATTACACCCGTCGTTCAGACGAATCGTAGCCGCGTAGTTGGAGGTCGGCGCGGGTTATTTGGCGTCCCCGAGGGCAGTCCTGTGCAATCCAGGAACTTCAATATTTGGTATAGGTATACCCCTGTACACTGCCGGGGTAGTCTTCGAACCGGTTTCCCCGTGTGCGGCTTGATGACGTGCAAATTGGGTTACTCGCCCACGGGAATCGCATAATTGAATTTCATCAGGTGTGCTTATTATCGAGCACACCTTCCAGTCGAGCACCGCGCGATAGAATCGAAATTTTCGATGCCCGATCGTGCCCGATTGCGCTATCCTTTTCCGGTCAAAACGCGATGGATTAACACATTACGTTAGGACTGCCACGTGCATTTGTTTGCATAGCGAATTTACACAAGCTTATCACAGAATATCCGTGGAAACAATATTTATCAAATTGTCGATTTATGCTTGATTACCTTGATTAGTATCAATATCGTTAAAACGCCGTCTATACATCACCGCGTTGAATAAACTAATTTACTTCAGTCACCATAAAAGACCAAGAAACCCGTATATTTTTAATGACTATTTAAGGGCTTGTAAAGTAAATGTCGTCCTCCCCCATCGGCCTGCTGGTGCGCTACATGAGTCTCCACTTTGTAAGTTCCTTCTGCGCAGGAAGTCCCATGTAATTCACTAGCGCTGCTTGTAGCAATATACCGCCTTCATCTAGGAAACGTTCCTCCAGCCTGTTCGTACTCGCAGGAAATACTGTAGACGCGTTTGCTATATTTCCCTATCTCATAAGCAATAACAGATAAACGAAAAATTTTGCCTTGATCCGAGTTCACGCAATATCTGACATTACTTCATGTAATTATAAATATTTACTTGATATACAAGTACAAACAAAAATGCGTATACATATACCTAAATTCGTATATTATTTTTATCAAACACGCGATATGTTGAAAAAATAAGCGTGATGCGAGTTGCTAAATTGAAACCCGGTAAATAACGCTACAACTTTGACGTCGAAAATCAACAAACGCGATAAGTAAATCGCTGACTGTGAACAGGATCACGCCGATCGGGCTTGCGAGGTAAGCGATAGCAAGGCTTGCGCGACATAATAAGAATTGACTTATCGTATTACAGTCCCTAATTACGTAATGCAGTATACATAATGGACGTTTCACGAAAGCTCCAGGCGACCGGGTAACGACCGCCATTCCCGGCATGCGCGAATAAGGACAGCCAAGGCGGAGATCAGAAGAAAGAAAAAAGAAGAATCTCTCTCAAGTAGATGAGACAGTAACAGTGTCAGGAGTCATAAAGTTGTCAACTATAGATAATGCGATGTAAACAATGAAGCGCACTTCTCATTCGTTTCTGCTGCCCCGTCAGATAAAGAGAAGCCACGCGATGCGACGAAATACTCCGCGGCGCAAGAACCGAGAGTTCCGAGAGTGCGTTTCGAAAGCTATTATCCTCCAGCCGTAAGAGACCAAGGAGGACGGTAGTACCCCTTCGTGTGACGTAACCCTATTCCGTTCCATTTAAGTTAGCTCTCGGCTTCCACGGTTTCAGTATCGCTCGCCCTAACGACATGCCCGAAAGATCGCCGTTCTGAGATTCGCGTTGCAACACGCAACAGTTCTCGCCTCCGCTGAGTCGCCCAACGCAAATCTGTTACCGATTTTAACGGCTAAACGTGTGACTTGATGTTTGTTATCAGCGAAAGTTATTTTTGACGGTACGTATGACGAGAATAAACATGTAAACGGAGATTGTTCGATCGTTAAACAGAGATCAGCTGTTTCTTTTTGCAGCTAACAAATTCAAACTTATGTCGATTTCAAATTAACTGTTGTGAATACTGAGTACTGGAGAGTTAAATGATATAAAAAAATCCTCCGGGTAAAATTCAGTAAGAATTCAGATCATAAAACGTAATTTCGCGTTACTAAAAATATAGATGAAGTTTGCTCTTTTATGCAAAACGAGAGGGCGGTATCTCTCACGGTGAAGTTTACATAAGTGGATATGCATTAAATGTTCACGTTATTGTAAGTAAGGCAAGCACGTGATATTTCGTATCAAAATATTATCTTTTTTCTTGTTTCATTGTTTAAAGAAAAAACAGAAAACTATTTTGTTACGTGTTACACGTTGAAGAGCGCAACCGCAAGGATGCGCGGTCGTTCAAGGAACTTATTTGACGCAATCGTGCGGAATTAATTTTCACGACGACAGTTGAAATAAACGATTTAGAGCTACAAGCGATAACTCGTATTGATCAAACGTACACAGCAATTTTTGTGATGAAAGGATACTCGAACGTTACACATTTAACGATTTACTGTTACGTGCAAATAGAGGATCGTCGTTTTTGTGTTATATCGGTATATTGCATGTGTACTTAACACTTACGATTGGCCTCCGAGCGATGCCATTACCAGTATCAGTGTACCGTTATAAAGCCTGATAGGTTTTTTCGCAAGCCGTTAAAAATATCACAATTTTTTCTGAGTGTTCTTTTTGTTCGACACCGTGACATTTTCGAGTATTTCGTTTCAAAGCTTTGCATTTCGCTAAAATTGAAATTGCGTTTTTTTACGATCAGATTTTAGAAGTATTTATTCACGATTACGGTCGCGGTGGCAAAGTAATACGGTATACAAGCGAATAATAATATATTTATATATAAGATATCATCGTGGCGTGAGAAAACTAATTAATTGATTTAAATCTTTTACGGTTAATGTCTATTTATACAAGATCAATCATGCAATCATGTTATAAGTGCATAAAAAAAGTAAAAAAAGTATCATAAAACATTTAAACACAATTTGTACGTGCAAATCGGGAAAATCTTGCACGGTAAAACGGCTGACGTGATTTTAAATATCAAAGGCGATGTGTATGCTTGCCTGAATTAGAAAGCCAAAGCGGAACCATTGTAGAACATGTTCTTGGAAAAAATATAAATCCATTATACGCATTTCTGCTCCACCAGCGAAATTTTCTTCTTATTGAATACCTAATTCATGTGAATACAAGTGTCTTATTTCATACACGCGCGTTTATCATAGCAAACCACAGCGACGACTATTCATTCTCGAATCAACTTATATTATCGACAGACGTCACAGCTGACTCGTCGCGGAATTGACGTATCCCATTGTCGAAAAATGATTTTTGCCGCCGAATAAATAAAAAATGTACGCGCAGTAGCCGATGTGAAATAAACGAATGCCGATGTGTGTAAATCCGATGAAGTGACAGTTCAACCGGAGATAACCGTAATTTCCTCGATATATCATAGACGTGCATCTGCGGAATAGATTTCCGAGACTTTCCGAGACTTATTCTAAATGTTGCATATGTCTAGTGATTTCTTGAATTCGCGTGTAATACACACAACTGTAAACCTAATATTTCGTGCAACATGTTTTTCGAATATGCTGATTTGCTGTCAAATAGAGAATTTCTGGCATCCCGATAGCCTTCTTTCTCCAATAAACAATTAACAGGTCCGAAAAAAATTCGTCATTTGATAAACGAAATATCAGCCTAGGAATAAAAATAGTTGCAATCATATAGAATAACGCAATAATGTTTCTTATCTTTCCTATTTGTATTCCTATCAGATACACGTATAACAGCGTGGCGAAAATAAAAATGGCAAAAATATTCGAAGCCCTATTTCGATTGTGGCCTCAGTGGTTCGCAACTTTAATAGGTTAGTTAATTCATTTAGTCATATTTTTTTTAAAGCAAGATTTACATTTATTATTAAAATAATACAAGATTGGTATATTTCCATGTACCTCGTATATTTTCTACAAACTGATGGAACGCAAGTAGACTGAATCGATTTCCTGTGACGTATAACAAAATATTGTGCCATAGTGACCCTGTTGGCCATCAGTATTGGCCTCGCAGTCGGTTGGACATCGCCTTACTTAGCGCAACTGACCGGTGAGGACCCACCATTTCGCGTAACTTACGAAGAAGGATCCTGGATAGCCTCTTTATTACCATTAGGACGCCTTTTAGGCGCCATCATCGGATCTCTCTTTTTGGAATGTTTCGGCAGTAAGACGTCTGTCCTGTTAGTGGGATTGCCGATGATCTTCAGTTGGATTTGCATAATATGCGCCACTTCCCCCACATGGTTATACGTCTCGAGAATATTTTCAGGTAACAGCATCGGTCATAACCGTTTGCCATAACTGTCAGCGGCATGCGGAATAAATCGATTCATCAATCAAATCCTTCATAGTGCTTAATTGTAATGCCTTCTGTTCTATTATATTTTATTCATTAATTTTCCAATTTTTCTATTTATCTTTTATTATAGTTTTATTCTGTTTAAACAATCGCTTTCCACCTTACGCCCATTTTATAGGAATTCATTCTTAGACTTAACTAAACTTAGTCCGGAGCCTAATTTTACATTGTAAAGTCATATCATCTTGATCAGGTATGTCAATGGGAATGATGTTCAGCTGTTATCCGCTTTACATCGGTGAAATTTCGGCGCCATCGATCCGCGGCGCCTTAGTGTGTTTGATTATCAATGGATTGCCCATAGGCACACTCTTTGGTAATATAATGGGTCCCAATATGTCAATGATGTATTTTGGTATCATTAGCTTGATAGTGACGCTATGCTACATGGGTATTTTTCCATTCCTGCCGCAGTCACCGTATTATTACGTACGACGCAATGACAGTAAGAGGTGAATACGACTTTTCTGTTTATACAATTGCTTCACAAAATAGATATTCGAAGTTATATCCGACAGTAAACTTATTATTTAATGAGCTGTGATTGATCTCGCTTCAAATAGCACATGTTCTTTCCTACCTAACAATAGTATCTTTATTTAGTAATCCATATAATACGACAAAAAAGGAAGATAAACTTTTGTTTAAAGCGATGAATTTTGTTCAATGTATTTTCAATTATACACTAATATTTTGGTAATTTTAGTGTTCGATAATAATATGGTACGTCATACAAATTCTCGGTTGATTTAATGCATAAATTAAAACTGCACGTGCTAAATAATTTATGACACAATAAACATAAATTTTATTAATATATAAGATTTCCCAATTATCATAATCATTATGGATATCCAACACTTTTGAAGAGAAAAATAGCATAAAAAAAATTAGTTTGTTCCAGAAAGTACATTTCTTTTACTGATAATTCATTTCTCTCAAAATCATATTTTCTTAATCTTCCAATCGATATTTTCTTAAATAAAGTAATTTTTTATACAAATAAATTTTTTCGATGGTATACATATGAAAATATTAAAAAATTAAATATATTTTATATCAAGTATATAGATGTTTTATTTTAACATATTAGGCTTTGCGATAAAAAGTCTTTTATGTACACATTAGGAATGAATTGATTCATATACACAAAAAACACAGCTGTATTTAATTTTCTATCAAAGGCTCTATTAAATAGTTAATTCAAATAGTAAACCAACATTGAAAAATAAACAATCAAGTAGTTATAAAATTCCGCAAAAAACGAACTATTCAGCAAACAAGATATTTTATATTCACTATATGATTCTACAATTACAATTAACTTTTATCTAAAATATTTTTTCGATATGAATGGGAAAAAAACACAAAAAATGTCATTGTACCCCGTGGCACAAGCAGATATTATTAACAAAGTTTCAAAAAATGCGATTCTGAAAAACTTTGTTTTCAGAGAAAACCGTATTTATATATAGATCAAATTATTGTAGTATATCGCCAACCTTTTATTCTTATAAAAATTTTTAAATTCGTAGAAACGATAAGGGAAAATACAATTTCAGAAAATCCAAAGATGTAATATAAAGTGCATTAAATATCATTAAATTTATTTTAGCACAACAAACAGTTTGTCATTAGTAGTTATACAAAAACATGATTTTGGCCGTGGAATTTTGAAAAAATGTTTAACATTCTTAAATTTTGGAAGAATGTTTAATTCCCTTAAATCTTCTCTGTTACTTTAGAAAAATATTTAATTTAATATTTGATAATATTAAAAAAATATGTTTTACATATTTTTCTACAAATTCATATCGATTTGAACAAAAATGCATCTTACATCTATATGTACATATTTCCTTGTTAAATACACGTATAGTTCTCAAACATAATTTGTATTATCGAAAAAATAAAAAGGCATGGAGAGATATAACGAGAGAAAAGTATAAATGTATATTGCAAGTGTATAAAAAATGAAATCATCGATCAATGATCATAGAACAATTATGTTAATTGAAGAATACTTTGTACATCTTCGATATAAATTTTTTAATAATTCTGTGTGAATTAACAATATTTTTATGTTAATAATAATTTTAGAGCGGAAGAAGCCATTCGATGGTATTATCGAAAACTCGATGTGAGAAGCGAAATAGAAGCCGTGGAACATTTCGTAAGGTCAACGCGTGCGATGAACATGAGGGAACGATTGGAGCAAATAAAAGAGCCGAAGAATCGTCGCTCTTTCATAATGATAATAGTACTATTCATGTTTATGCAACTTAGTGGACTAAATACTATTGTATTTTACATGGAGATTATCGTGAAGAACGCAATGGTCACGTCGATCACGCCTTCGTCTGTAGTAATCATCATCAGTGCGGTCTGTATGTTCAACTTCAATACTGATAATACCAATTATTATCTCTTCATTCCATATTATCTTATATTGATAGAACTGTCTTGTGTTAACTGTGACGTATGCTAATCTTAAGCTCCATTTATATTTCTGTTAAATCGCGAAAATTAAATACTATTTTGTCCAATTATTACGCAGGTATAATTATTGGCTGGATTGGCGCATACGCTATCGATCGTTGCGGTCGCAGAATCCTGTTAGCGATCTCGTCCTTCGGCGTAATGGTCGGCATGGCGTTATTAGGTTTGCATTTCTTTCTGCTGGACTACTACTATGATCCCCATAATCTCGAGTGGTTGGTGATTTTGTCGTTGCTAATGTTCACGATGATGTGCTTCGGACTTACACCAGTACCCAATGCAATACTGAGCGAAATATTTCCTTCCGATCTGAAAAGCTTAGCTGGATTCGTTGGAAGCATTACGTCGGCGATGTTTGCATTCGTCGCCTCGAGGACGTATCAGCCGCTGGTAGAGCTCATCAGCGAGAAGTACGTCTTCTGGCTCTATGCAGTGATCATCATGATCAGCTTGGTGTATTCGCTCACCATGGTGCCAGAAACGAAAGGAAAAACATTGCAGGTAATTCCATCATATATTGCATATCAAGGAATAGAAAATTTTATTCTTAGTTCAGCGTAAATGTTACGTGTTAATCATTGCCGATGTTAATAGGAAATTCAAGACATGATAGCCGCGAGAAATGCCACAGAAAGGTCACAACAAGAGACACGCGTTGGAACTGAAAATACTCAAACGTAGCAAATTTTCTAAAATTCTTCAGGGAAGAATAGAATATGTAATAATTAATTAATGTAATTATGAAAAGAATCCAGTTACGGAAGATATGTATTATATACTTTTGTTAATATTGTATATACTAGTATGATTTATATAAACAATTATAAAAATAAATATTTGCAATATAAAAATGACTGCCAAACAACCGAACAAATCAACGAAAAGATTTAAGATTAAGCATAAATGCATAATTTGAAATCGGAAATGATAAAAAGATGAAAATGTCTGGACGAAAATTGTGGATATTTAGTTAATTTAGATGGAACAATGTTACTTCAACTTCTCTTCGTGTATGCAATAAAAAGTAAAAATATCAACAATAATCACACGATAAATCTCAAATTTAATTTATAATAATTAGAACACAACAAATGTGCAAAGTACGTTCACGGCATTTGTTCTTGGTTCACACACACAAAAAGATTTTTAATACTCGATTAAAATTATATTACTAATACAAATAAATTACTTTATTTATTTATAACAAAAAATAAAAATTCTTCATTGAGTTAAGAAAGAAAGAATTATATGTGATGTATTGAGATAAAATAAATATCATTGAGTTGAACAAGAAATTTTCTCATTTCTTTCTTTAAAAAATTCAGAGACAAGTTTTATGTGTAAAGTTAAAATTTTATTAAACAAAATATTGTTTTTTTTTATTTTCTGTCATCTTTCAGATAGTGTCATTATTCCGGCATTATTGAATACATAATTCTGCTTAATAAAGCCATGTACTGAAAAAAAAATCTTTTGAGAAACCTTTTGTTCAATATATTTTCAATTACAGTCAGAGATTAAGACCGAAAATCAATAACTCTTTCTTTAGCCAAACCGAAACCATAACATAAACTGCACCGAAATTTCGCAAAATGTTTAATATTGAGATTATAATCGAATCAATTGAATTATTTTCAATTTTTTTAATAATCGACACACAATTCGTCATTTCTATTAGTTTATATCATAGACATACTATGTATAGTTTATATGTTCCCTCCATTCATATCACATACGTTTCCCTCTTTTCTTTAAGTTACATTTTCATGATTTATAAAATGATTCTTATATCTCCAGGTAACACGTTCTATACGATAAGAGACGGTAGCCAGTTATCTTCCAAATATTACCTATCTATTATTTTTAAAAATGTGGGGGATTAATTGGCTACCGCGGTACTTTTTATCGCGTGAGGCGTCACATTCTTTCACGTTGTCACATTCTTTCTGACGCGTGTGCAAGAACCGTAAGTTATTTAACTACGCATATTGCGTTGCTCAATTATATCTTTCGTGCCTGGCATCGACGGTTCCTCGTCGAATTGATTCCATTCGTAAGTTAATTTTCAACAATATTAATCAGTTGATATCAATCTCTTACTAATTAAAAGTATCTATTTTCATTGTGAAGTATCCTACTTCCTACAAATGTCTGATTGTGAGTCGTTTCTAATATTTCGTACTAGTATCTCACGCGCGTCATACACTTTCATATTAAAATTATTAATAATATTAAAATGTTATGTATGTATGGGAAATGGTTAACAAAAGTTTTATGTTATTTATTTTTCTAATAGATAGAGCTCTCCAAAGAGAGCTCCATTCATTGGATTGAAACGTTAAATTTTCAATATGTTATTGCGTTTGCTTGACTATGGATAAAAAACATAAAATATAAAGCGCTTAAATGTTTTATATACAATACAATGAAAGTTACTTCACAATACGTTCGTATTTTATCGCTAAATCATAAACATTAGACCTTCTTACTCTGTTATCTGTATCTTAAATACAGTATAAATGTGTGTGTGTGTGTGTGTGTGTGTGTGTGTGTGTGTGTGTGTGTGTGTGTGTGTGGTCATTAGTATGTCATTTAATTATACTTATAAAGATTTAATTTAATTTAATACATATTTTCTAAGAGAAATCATGGAACAATTTTAAAAAAGCATCTAATGCGTTATTATAAATTTAAGAAAAATTATTTTATTAAAATTTCTTCAAGTAGACATAAGAAAATTAATAACATATTGTAAAAATTTTGGAAAAGAAATACGACAACGAATAGATATAATAAATACAATAAAATTAAATATAACGACAATATATTTCAAAAATATCTAAATAAATTATTTTAATAGCGTGTATTCTGGAAGTTAAACTTAGAGATTCTACTATGAAAGTATCGGTAATAGCAATAACACAGATTTCAGAATGATAAGCAATTAAAATTTGCATTGCCTAGAATTACACGCGTGTTAACTTATAGTTACTAAAAACTAGATTTGTCTACGTACATATAAACCGAGATCCGACATTCTCGAAATGGTTCTAGAAAGCTCTCCTAGCGAGAATAAACAATCATGAACGAACATCTATGACGGACATGAATGAGCATAACAATCGTTATTTGTTTGATAAAAACGACAAAAAATAAAACATATTCATCGATATATATTTCAGCTCGTTTATACTCACAGTGCTGTCCATACTCATTGAAGTAAATTCGTTCATCCGTATTTGTTTGCACTTTTCGATCTAGACCTATTTTAAGGTATTTTACTAAACGGGCCACCTAAGTTGTTTGCCTTATTGTTTTATATATATATATATATATATATATATATATATATATATATATATACTTTTGATGCCCGCGAGACAACCATATCTCTTATGCATATATTAATTACCCATATGTTATTAATTTTCATTAATTAACTTAGCTAATTTTGTTTTTTAACTTGTAGTATGTAAGTAGGTACTGTGAAATTTATAAATAATTATAAATTAAAACAAGATTTAAATTTTATAGAATTTTAGAAAAGGAATACAGAATGCGCAACAGTGGAAGACTTATGCAGAAAAAAGAAATAGTCTGGCTTATATTGATTTGTCGTCAAAGCATTCAATATCAAAGTTGTCGTTAACAAAAATTCTCAAACAATTATTTACTCGTAAAACTTATCGAATTATCTAGTAGATTCTTACGATAACAACTATTTATATCGTACTATTTATATCAGCAGAATAAGGGCAACAACAAAATTCGATAATTTCGAATTTTGACTTTATATGCCTTTTTTTATATAAAAATGCGTTTAAACACAACAAAGATTTTTAAGTTTATCAAGTTGTATTAGTTGTATTCAGTTTTTAAAAAAGTACATAAAATTGAATCAAATTTTATTGTTGATTATTTTCCGTAATGCTGTTTAGTATCTCTCGCTGTATGCTATACTTACTTTTATTCTAAACAACTGCACATTGCGGTAATTATATTTTATAAGTACTTTATTTTATAAGAAAGTTTAATAAAAGCCAAAAATTGACAACTATGCAAGTAATTATATTTGTTAGAAATAAATTTAATACCAATTAATTTGACAATACGATATGTGTCACTTCGTTTATTTTTTTCTTGAAGATATTTTGCTGTTGCGCATTTCATATATCCTGTCTAAGGCTGCGTTCCATAAAGCGCATACAGCACACGAACGTTGAATCAACATTTCAGAAACGTTGCATTGCAACAATGCGAATGTTGCATCAACGTTGCGAAATGTAGATTCAACATGGAAAAGACATTGCAGAAACGTCCAATGTCCGTTGATGTAATATCTTGCAGACGTTGCAATTCAACATTCAGGAAAATTGATTCAACATTTGTTCAATGTATATGCAATGTAGATTTGTTGGAAAAAAGTATAAATTAAAAAAATAATATTAATTGTTATTATTTGAAATAGATAAATGTGCGCATGTGCGCATATGCGCATTATGGAACGCAGCCTAAATGGTACCTGCAGGATAACACACATTTTAATTTAAAAAATTAAACTTTTATAAATATAAAATGAGTACAAATAATTTATAATCCCATCTTAATTTATAGTGAATTACAAGCTTACATAACACCAACGCATAACAAGCATAAAAAAACAAATCCGTTCCGCAGAGAAGATCAAATTGAACCGCGAAATTTGCTAAAGGAAGAAGAATTAATATACGTGCTATCTAAAAATGTATGCAAATATCGATAAAAATGTAGTATCTACTATAAGCATTGTTTATATGCGCGAGCATAATTCAATGGCAACAGCGCTAAGATATACATCATTTTATTCATCTTTTCTTGCATAAATATCCCGCTGTTATACGTATTCTGTATCTTTTGTTTACAATGCTATTCGCAAGTAGAATCAGATTTCAGAGTCTGAAACTTTTTATAAAGAATATAATGTGTCAAAATATATACAATTAAAAAGTTAAATTTCATATTAACTTACAAAGATTGCCGTAGTTAGCGTTATATATGTACATAATAAGTTAAAAATGAATTGCATAACAAAGATCAATATCAATTAAATTATGAAAATGAATAGAGTAATCGTTGTGAATATGTGTAATACATACGAAGTTATGAACCTGAATGCATAAGATCTATTTATTAATGATTAATGAATAATTACTTGTAATTCCAAAACTACTATGGTCAAATAATTTTTGTATTAAAATTTTCGATTTTAAACTGTCAAAATGCGCAATTAAAATAATTTAATATTTTAATAATATTACATCATTGACAGGCAATATGTTTAATAAAATAACATTATGAAAATATAGAAATTTAAAAATGGATAAAAATATAATATAATTTCGCTAACTGCGCAATTCAATTGCATAATTCTGAAAAATGATATAATTTCAATAGGTAACTTCTCAATAGTTCAAATAATTTTAATAATTTGACAAGTGCTAAAAATTAATAACGGTGTGAATAATTTTTGTCATGTGTTTGTGAAATTAATTAATTGTGATAGCACAACAATATATGAGATTATTTTTTTTTTATACAGATATACCGCTCTTTTTTACGTATTTTCCTGTCTGTAATCATACTTGCAAATATTACTATTACTAATAAATAATAACTATTACTAATATTACTATTACTAATCTGAACAGAACAAACTAAAAATATAGCCAATTGTGCAACAAAAACCATTAGCTAAATTGTAAACATTAATAAAGTAATTACTACGTCTATAAATGTACGCGTGATTAATTCTGAATATTTGAAGTCTACTTATCAATATTTATAACTTTAATCGCTCATAATACTGAAACTATTGTGATTTTGATACCCTTTGATTTCTTAAAACATTAATTAATCTTTAGAATATGCGACTAAAATAATTTATTTAACATTTTGTATAATAATAGGATTACATTTACAGATACACTTCTATATTAATATAATATAAAATTAATATAAAATATATAACAAATTAATATAAAAAAAGCTTGAAATGTCACACCTAACCTATTTAAAATCTTATTTATACCTATTTAAAAATTAATGAAAATATAATATCTGTTATGTCTTATGTAACTCAATGTCAAATTTTGATCGATTATTATCACCGCGGAAATTGTACTTTGACGATTTGATAAGTATTATGATTTAATAACTGTATGAGTAATTTTAACGCTGATATATCGATATTAATTGATTTGATAACACAAAAACATATGCGTCATTACCTATTTCTTTCTTAAACGAATATTCCGCTCGAATCTTACGCGTTCTATTTTTCCTATTCAGAATAGTATCTATAACTTTCTTAAATTTTATACAGGGTAATTCGGGGTAATGGGAAACGATTTTCGCAAAGTTGACTTTGAGTTTACGTATCATGAGTTTTAAAAATAATCGAAATCTGTCCATTGCCGTATAATTACTTTGTTCCCTAACCTATTGCAGTATATTGGGAAGAACTCTCTACTGCAAGTAGTTAGACTAAAAAAATTTTTTTTCTGTTTCCAAATACCCCCACGGATGTTTCCATTTACCCAAAATTTGGGGCAATTGAAAACGATCCTTGTTTTGGTACTCAATGTGCATTCACGCGACGAAGAGGCAAATGGAAACGAAACGACTGTTAAACTATTTTGACATATAAGATTGAATTAAACTTACCTTCACAGCAACTGTGCGTAGCCATCAAAAACATTAATCGCCACCTGTAACACTATCACTAGAAGTACTTAAAGCCACTTTAAAGGAAATAGCGCTATTTTTAAAATATTTTTAGAGCCTGTTTTCATTTACCCCTAGTTTCCAATTACCCTGATTGACCCTAAACAATAATCAAAATAAATAAGTACAAATTAAAATTTTAAATCTTTTTTTATTTAGAATGTTTTATGATCTGTGCAATATATATATAAATATATACGATATATACAACAAGTTAAAGAACCCAGCTATATAAACTAATGTCAGCTGTAAAAGTTGACAAAAGTTGTAAAAGTTAACAAAAGAATGTTAAAAATAAATGTTAAAGATAAAAAGAATCTCGGATATAAAAAATCAAGATAATATAAAAAGAATGTTATGTAAGAATGACTAAAACTTATGTAAAAATTAATAAAACTTCGCTTAATCTAATTAAAAATAGATATTGTTGTATATGTATATTAATAAAACAATAATATAATTTGTTAATTACAATAATATAATTTATTAATCATATCATTGTTCTACTAATCATATTACAAATTTAAGTAAAAAATGTAGGATGTAAGTAGCATATAAAGGCCGGTTCCAACCCGGAGCTCCGAGGGGGGGGGGTGAGGGGAAGAGAGTCCCGCGGCATGGGGTACTTCATGCCCGATAGCCGCTGGGTCCGCGGAACAAGGGAGGGGGGAAATGCGTCACTAGACGCGGGGTCCGCGGAGAGCGGGGTTCGGGGCGTTTCGGATGCGGGGAGTGGGATCCGCGGCGTTGCGGCTGCGGGGCCCTGGTCCGTGATGTCGCCAGCGCGGGGAGGGGGGTCGCGGTGTTGTGGAGCGGTGGTCCGCGGAGCGAGGGGGCCGCCGCCGCCACCGCCGCGTTCGTTCTCACACCCTTCCATTGCAGACCCCAATACACAGATTTTTTTTCTCTCTCCCACCCATTGCGATCCCCATATGCGAGTTTTTCTTTCTCTCCCACTCATACGCAAATTTTCTCTCTCTCATTCTTACCGTCTTCTTACCATCTTCTATGCGAACAGTGTACTCTCTCTCTCTCAGTGCGGTTGCGGTAATAATTTATTTAGTAAAAACTTATTGATTTAATGATTTTTAAATAATATTTTCATAATTGAGTTCACTTACTTAATGATTTTTAAACTTAATATAGTAGGCTTACTTAATAATTTTATTGGAGACAAGAAGAGAATATATAACAGCCGCGCGACGAGCGAGGCACACGCCTTCTTATCGTAATGTAATAGGTAAGGAGAGATAAATGTGGAGGAGTGAAGGTAAAAAATAGTACATAGTGAAATATATGAAACTTTCTATATAATTGAACTTTAAAAGAATACAACTTTATGTAAAGTATTTTATATAATTATGAATATGAAAGAAAACTAACATCGGTCGCGGCGGATCTTGGTGCCTAATAATAATTATTTTGTGAA
>NJRQ01000151.1:145220-163853 GCA_003063805.1 Aphaenogaster ashmeadi
TCGAAATATACCGAGTACGAATTTGTTGCTCCACTTTTAATGCAAAAAGATGACCGCGGAATAACGGAGGTACTAGCTTGCGAGAACTGCTGTATAAAAGAGAGCCGCTACTCCGTTATTCCGCGGTCATCTTTTTGCATTAAAAGTGGAGCAACAAATTCGTACTCGGTACGGCAATTCTTAAACTTCTGCTCACAAGAATGCACATTATTCGCAAAGAAAATATAAAAATGCAGATTTCAAATAAAAGTAAATACGAAAACGCGCCAAAAGACACCGAGATAATGCTATCCCTCCGTAGTGAAAGATATTTAACAAAGAGTCGACAACGCCGTGAAACAATACGCAATGGAAAAGGCGCGAGGCCGATCAGATGGAGCTTCTGACGAGCTTCCGTTACACGAAATATCTGACGAGACTCGAGTGCTCGCCGTTATTATTGTACGTGCTCGAGTGACGAAGGTTTCACATCGTTCGACGAACCCTACGCGCGCATTAAGAGACTATTGAGTTTCAAGAATGCTAGCGCTTCAGCAGTCGCTAAAGAGCATCTATAGTCTTCACGAAGAAAGGACTTCGCGCTTTGGAGATTGGATCTGATGAATAAAATGTTACGCCCGAGCGCCTCGACATTCTAAGATCCTGGGTCTGGAAGAACTGTATCTGAGGCATATGAGAGATCTCCAGCAGCAAACGCGAGCTCTGCATGTGCAAAGCAACGTGGGAGAAAAAAAATATAGCAGCTGTATCAATTTATAATTGTGTGAATTTCCTCGTGAAGAAAAACACGTATACTCTGCTGTGAACTAGAAGTTCAAAAAAATCTCTAGAAAGTTTCCAGTGAAAAAGGTTCACTTGAAAAAGAAATCAAATCAAATGAAATAAACATATTTTGACGATCGTTATTAATTAATGTAAAAGAAAAGGAACGAATGGGGAAGATATTGCAGAGATCACATCGTATATCCGATCGCATCATTTTCACGAGACGTTTGTTACGACACCAATTGTAACGATAATCATTATTTATCGCGCGAATCTGTTAACGCACTAGTTGCCGTTTGTGTACAGCGTTTGGTTGTTTGTACAATCAATGATACATCGCAGCAATTAACTTGGTGGAATAATCAATGCAATTTAACTTTAATTCGCGCGAAATTCGCGCTGCAGTCGGTCCGCTTGACCCGTTCAACTGTCCGCGATTTGGTCATTATCAATTCATTGCGCGATAAAAATTTCCACAAGCGGGACCAGCGTTTCGAGAACCGTTGAAAGCTTCCATGCACTTTGCACTCGCTTAATATTGTACTGCACACGATCATATTAATGCAATTAAAACTTTTGCGCAATATGATTTTCATCATTAATTTTAATTACAGATGAATAATTTAATCTCGCGTGCTACAAAATTTTCGACCTATACGTTTTGATGCACGAAATAACGACGAAAACTAATTGAGTAAAATTCGAATACGATGAAGGGAAAGTTTTGGAGTAATTTTATAATTTATCTCAATAAAAAAGTAAAACTGAAGATATTACGCGATTGATATTATCCAATGAGTTAGCTAAACCGCGAAAACTTTACCCGAATTCGAATGCGGCAAACATGAGAAAACGGTAAAAATATATTATAAATCATTAAGCCGTACGCTTGAGAGCTTTTTGAGAGCATGCGGAAAATATTTCCGACGCCGGAGCCAGTTTTCGAGTTTCACCGCACGTGCGGCTACTGGAAGACATTTTCTACCCTCAAGGTACGTCAAAATTGCGAAGTTTCGAGTCGGCGAAGGTACTCAGACCTTTTTCATACGACCCGAAGATCGTTTTTCATCGCTCGGATGAGCCCTGCCACCGAGCCGAAATGATTATGTTTGGCAAACGTGTTCAGCAAGGAGGTTTCGTCAGCGATCGGGTAATATTCGGATAATATTCCTTGTTACCTTACATTTTCTTGCGACTCCCAAAGTATTATAAATTTCATATTAGGTCTCAAGGCAGTTGCGTAGTTGCTCATATTTATTCGCAACGTACAGTAGAGAATTTTATACGAGGATTTATCGATAGACTTTTTCATTTCTCTCGCAGCTGCACACAGTGCAATCTTCTTATCCTAATAAAATATTTTAAAAATACGTTTCGGCGCATTTTCTCTCGGAAATCTTCTACGGGAAGTTAGAATGTGAGCCAGGATGACAAACCTGAGGTAAACTGGAGAATCTAGACTAAATTTTTTAAATATTGCATCGTCACGTGCGCGGCGACGTGCATTCGTAGTCGCAGCTGCAACACGTACGTGCTCCAGGTGTGTATATATACAGAATGACGATTGGCAAGTTGCTGAAATTAAAGAGCTATTATTTTGTAATGAAAATAGACAGAAAGAAATAAATTACACATTATACTGTAGAAAAAATTCGTCATTTTTATTAACTTAAAATGCAGAAAAATGCATATATGAACTTGAAGAAATAAATATTATAAAAAAAGACTAACAATTTGGCTGATTGCGTGATTCAGTGATATACATATAATAAAATGATATAATTGACTCTCGATAAGGTCAGATAATAAAACATTAAAGGCAATTAAGAGTCAAGCGCTGTAGACAGTGCGCCATAAATAATATATAATGTTAATTAATAAAAAGACATAATAAACAATTGACACGTTTAATACAAAGTCATGATAAACAATTAACCCGGACGTTTCGACTCATTTTCAAGTCTTTATCAACGGATGATATATTAAAAAATCTCATAAGAATTCAAACGTGGTGGAGACCATGATGTCGAAAAAGTGTTGTTCACAAAGGTTTACAGGCCGAGTGGAATAAATTCGGACCAAAGCCTAAACCTAAAAAGAAACCGACACAGTCCCACGATAGTTAAAAATTAAAATGTAAAAGAGAGCAATGTCACAAAGAACGAGGAATCACTCACCACGAGAATCCAAATGAGGCACAGGAAATAATAAATAGTACATATTAGTCAATAATTAAGTCGAAATGATATAATAAAAAAGTCAAAATTTAACAAAGCAAATAATTTAAATAAAAATTAGTCAAGAAACAGTCGAAATTAAAATACGCGAAATAAAGAGAAAATAAGATGTTGTCAAGACTAGCGACAAAGACCGATTAAACTGATAAAACAAACCGAAGATTCATAAGGTATTGGTAACAACCATAGGAAGGACAATAAATATTTATAATTTATCTAAAATAGAAGCGTAAGCATGATGTAAATAATCAGTATCAGATTGGAGATTGAGACCGTTCTTTTGTCTTTTAACATACATCATCTCTGATATTAATCGCTTAGTTAAATAACGTTCGTTGTCAAGAACGATGACGTTGTATTAAACGTGTCAATTGTTTATCATGTCTTTTTATTAATTAACATTATATGTTATTTATGGCGCACTGTCTACAGCGCTTGACTCTTAATTGCCTTTAATGTTTTATTATTCAGTGATATATGTTTTCAAAATTATGATTATTTGAACTGGCGCGATAATAAACTGCTTTTGAAAACTATTAATACATTTTCAAATGTTAATAACTGCAATTATCTTCTTCTAAAAATTTCAGGTAAATTTCTTTCATGGAAATGACTGCCTATGCCAAGATTTTCTGAACATATATCACCGAGACATGCAACTAGCCAATTTTTCTGCGTTTGAATGTTTATTATTACAAACTCATAAATGTATATTATTTTTGCATTATGTGCAAATAAAAATTATAAGTTTCTCTTTTGTGTTTAATTCATTTCATTCTGTATATTCGTTACAAAATAACAGATATTTAGTTTCAGCAACTTTCCAATTGTCACTTTATACACTGCATGAACGATGCCATTCGTTCAAAATCATTCGATAATAGAAATCAAACGGTGTTGGAAATTATTCACATAAAATTGCTCCATTGAAATAATTTCCAGATTTATACATGCTACGCAGAATTTAATCAGATAAAACTACATGCACCATACCTACATCAATATACATACAATCGATAGATAAAACCAATGTAAGTTCTACGCTTTGTCGACTGACCATACGGCGAAAATATGACTCACCATAACGTTACAATCCGACTATCGAGCACTGCTGAGATTGCAGTTACATTGACTCTAAGCGATTGTCACATCGTAAATTGACTTCCGATCTTTCACATCCTTTCTTTCTTTGCACGACTTCGATTTTCTCGCACGTCTCCGTGTTTTCGATCTTTCCAGACATCGTTTGTCCTAATTTTTCTTCGAAAACAGGATACTCCTGAGCAAATATCCGTTCTCCGATGTACTTCTACCTCATCTTCTGATTAGCTTCCTTATCTTGTTAAAATAAAAATTTGACATTTCGCTGTGTAAGCATTCACTAATCTCCGGTTAACATTCTCCGCACATGGTCTGTACGTTTAAAACATTTTCAAGATTAAAACGCGTTAAGAATTCTCGTTTAGACACGCGCGACGTACGTCTTACAAAAAGATTCTTGAAAAGCGACAAGAAATTCATGCCACCGTTGCCGCAGGGCCTCACCATCACATTTTTTTGACGTACCGAGTGCAACGATCTACCTATCTACGTTCTCTCTCTTCTCCACGCCGCAGTTTCTTCATCCTTCGACATTTCTAGCGATTCGCCAGTGTAGGTACCTTCCAGCCAGATCTTCATTTCCTGCTACTTCCTCGCCGTTTTCTCCGCGCCACCATCGGCCCAATAAATATCTTTTTCCCTCAGAGAGACACGAGGATTCGCCTTCCTCGTTCCTGCGGGTCGTCGCCCTCGAATCCCACGAGCTGCGCTGCCTCTTCGTTACCACGTCGTCGTCGTCGCGGGCGGCCCAGAACCTCCGTCGACTCTTCGGAAATCCTTCAATGAAATCCTCGAGAGCCGAAGTCCGAAGCCCTCCGCCGCTGTAAAGCCGGGTCCTATCGGATCGATTTCTCGCCCTCGAGACGAACATCCGTGCCGGCAGGAAGAAGAAGGTGAACGCGAGGGAGGAACGAACGCAGGTGTGGGTGGATAGGTGAATCGCTCGAAACGAGATAGTCGAAAGCGACCCTGAAGGATCGCGCTGGAGCTAGAGAAGTTGGATTGGGTGGTTGTAGAATGGTCGACTCTTGTAAATCCTTGATAGTGCACCACCAAGATATATAACGTTGGTGAAGGTAACGGATATGTGATACGTGCTTCATGCACATTCGTCCTATTTGTCAAGAAATCGAATATCATCGTTCCGTTATTCTCTGAATGCAAAATATATCATTGGAGAGACGATATACTTCGAATGAGATTCGAATAGCATAAATCGGCAGTCGCATTTTTATCGCCAAAGTAGAAACAGTTCGTAAAATAGGCCAGCGGTAGTGGCGTTTTTCAACGCTTGGCAACGCGCGAACAAAGTCAATTGCTCGTTGATCACGGATTGTTCGCATGCGAAAAATATTTACGAATGATAGTCAGCGATTGCCAAAAGCAATCGCGAATTACCAAGAGATGAACACTTTTTCGCAATCTTTCCTTTGACCGTCTTGGCGCAAAGCTCGATTGTTCGATTCACGCTTTCATACTAACCGAGTTCAGAATTTAATAAAATTTCGATGGAACATCGGCGCTCTTTGTTCCCGCGAGTCAATAGGTCATGACGAGTGTTAAGCTTACACGTAATTCTTAACCTGATTGGCATGCCACCAATTTTTGGAAAATGTGCTTTTCAAGTTTCAAGGAATTCGCGTTGAAAGCTCATACCTATTGAAATATTTGTGGTGCGTTTTAACAGTCTTAAAATGCCATGACTAAATAAAAGAGTGATTTTTACATCATTTTGTCTGCAATTCGCAGCCACGATGATTTTGTATTCGCAAAACTATAAAAATAGGTCAATATTGACAGCAGAAATACAATTTTTGAATCATTCTCTTTCTTCTGTATAAATATATCCTTTCATCTCTTATAAACGTTATCTTTCTACGTTTATTCTTTCAAAATAAATTTGGATAGACAATCTGATAAAAATCGGTCTTGTTAGTAGAATAATTTTCAAATTTTTTATTAGCATTTAATTATCATCGAAAGCTTATATACTAACTAATATTGGACGAATATCATCAATAAGAAAGTAGCCCCTAAATCTTAGTACTAAAAGTTAGCCTCAATTTCTTCATCTATTTTACGACGCGCGGTCATAAATAAAATAATAAGAAATTCTGTTATCACGCCGTAGGATTGGTGTAACTGATCGGAGGCGATAAAAAAGATATTACTCTCTCCAACCATCTAGATGAATATGCATCAAGAAGTGCGATTTGTCTCCACGAGTATTGATTTCCTCGGTGTCTTCGAATAATTGAGCGAAGGCGCGTGAGAGCGACGATACGATCGGATGCAGGTGCAAGATGCACGTAGTAGACTAAGGTAATGGTGATGGTGAGGGAGATATAGGCAGTGGAGGGTGCCTTCACTGGACGTGAAGGCCTCTGGGGTATTCAGTAGAAGGAGGGAGAGGTAGACACGTAGATAGGGGCCCGTATCTGTACGATATACCGACACCTCATTCCTGCCGAATTTATGACCGAAGTATCTGCCAGATAGGCGGGCTAGCCGTACATCTCGACTGCGGCGTCAGAATTTGTGCTATACGGCCCCCTATAGGCTCCGCCGCCTTACCTGCACCTGCATCGCGACAGTGTAACATGGCGGCACAGCATACATTCGAAATAATTTTGTCATTAATTTGACCGATTTTAAAACACCGCACTATTCTTGCCGCCATTGGAATCTTTGCTCGAGGGTCAATCTCATGATCAATCTTATACGATCGTTATAATAATTATTTTTTAACCGACAGTATATAATATATATATAATAACCGACGATATATATCGATAAATTTCATCAAACTTGGCCATTTGACGTATCTCTGTTTCGATGTAAGAAGAAATGAGTAAGCAAAGAATTATTTGTCTCGACGAGACAGATATTATGGTTACTATACACACGTAAAACATCTCTTTATTTAGTTAATTATAATTATAAATTAATTTTTTTGCCCAAATTATTTTTTTACATGCTCAAAAAATATATATTAATGAAAGTCATTCCGTGTAAAAAATGAATAATTTTTAAATCCAGAAAAGAATAAAATGATTTTAACAAAGGAATTAATTTCATTACATATTTTCCCGCGTCAAAGGAGCAGAGATATTTCAGATAATCAAACTAGATAAAACAACTGGTATATCGATACATCAAACAATTGTAACAAGTTCATATACAGAAAAACAAGTTATAATGTTCTTCTCAATGGAATCTAATTATTCGGTATTTAAATTATTTGATAAATATAAACAGATAGTTAGCTAGATTCGAATAAATAATTCATACATATTTATAGATTACAATAGAATTCTATGAATGAATTATTTATAGATTATGATGTTTATCTCGCTACAACTTGTCGAGTGCTCATAGAGTAGACACAATGAACAAGCTGATTTATTTCTTCGATCGTTCCCCTTTGCGAAATGCCACAGACACGAGCATGAAACTGATACAGAATGAAGGCCGACTTCAGTGTCGCCTGATTTCTTTTGTAGAAGATACAAAAGGAAGCCAGATAAAACGTTTGATAGGTACGCTGCGCTCGCGCGCAATACAAACAAAGACCAGAAGAGTAACGAAAATTATCGTGTAGCCGTCTCTCAAGTAGATAAATCGTTCTCACGTTATTCCTCGTGTTCCTGAAATTTTATCGAATCCTAAAGTCGGTTAAACTCGAAAAAGGAAAAGAGATCTCGGAACATCTACGAGCGCACTGTTGATCTTCATTTTACTCTCCTAAAAAAAATTCTAGAAATATTAATGTAATCAGAGTCCTATCTTCTCGAGAAAATGATTTATTCCTAACAGAATCTTCCTTTTTTCAGATGTTTGTTGAGCAGACTCAGGATACTGAACGCGCAAGTCGAGTCTCTCATTCGAGGAAAGATTCACTGCGACCATTATTCACAAACGATTTAGCGCCGGAATAATGAATGCAACGATCTATATGCGCTGAAGAAGCAGACAACGCGCAAGAACGTGGAAGTTGACGCGAAACTCGAGAATATTTTTCAAGTTCGTCCTATGCGCCGCTGGATGTCCTTGCCATAAAATCTTGAAGAAGTGTCGCGGAGTTCTCTCGCCGCTCGACGTGTCGCTGGGATTGGGGAACCGTGACATTATTATTGATATCCATTCTACCGCGAATAAACTTGTTGTTCGAAGCGCCTGACAGTCAAGTATACAGCCTGTGCACTCTCTTGAGAATATCTCGAAAAGCCTGCGGCACTCCTCTCTCGTTTTTAACCATAAACTTTTATTAAACAAAATCCATTGTAGTGCTAGCGGGCAATGACATCGGTGTCGCTTAGAGTATTTAAATGATCGGCGTTTCGAGCACCTGCGAACAAATGAGGCGGCAGTAAGAAGCGACGAGCGTTAAAAGAAGACACGTCAAGCAAAAAATTTTCGATTCATCCGGAAGCTACGACCATTTTCCAATACAACGCATGCTCAATACACTCCGTTGGTACTCGGAACTCTTTCTTCCGCGACCCCGCGCGTCATTGATGGACGCCAAAAACTTCACCGATAAATCCGACTTCAACGAAACACGCGCTGCGAGTTAACGACCCGAGTTAAAGCTCAACGACGAAAAATTATCGACTTCGACATTCCATCTGACAGCTGCACGCGCGATTTTCAATTTTTTCGTACCTCAATCAAAACGTTCCCAAAAGCCCGGCCATCGAAACGAAGAAACACTCGTACTTTAATTAACGGCGACCAATGGTGAGCGCAATGCTGAATGTTTAATCGATGGATTAAAATCATAGAAAACGTTATACGTTTCATCGCCCCTGAACTTTTTCTTGTTGAAGCGACGTTTCAATCGCGACTGAAAGACTACGTCCGTAATTATACTTGAAAGTTCTCTTTTTTATCGCCAACATAAATCCACGTCGTTCGTGTTACGGAAGTGCGACGAAAAAATATGATTTGCGGCTACTTTCGCAAGGAGAAGCCTTATCTCGATGCAACTTTTATACTCGTTTAGTCTCGTTTCGTCTGCACTCTAGGATTTTCGCCCGAGCGAACCGCCACCGTGCTAACGGAAGCGGAACGAAATGATATTTAAGATTCCCCTGAAGAAATCGATTTCCTGGCCGTTGCGGGCCTAGACGTCTCCTCGAGAGCGCCTCGCACCTTCATAAATGAATCAACCCGCACGCCCAGCCGTAAGTCACGAATAAAAAGCATGAGATCGTAAAGCCTGAGGAACGCGTCGCGCGAAATGTCGCACTCGCGAAGATCACGACGTTAAACTCGCCTTTCGGAAGAGAAGATTTATTTCGCGCCGTAACAACGTGCAATCTACGAGGGGTGGCGTCAGAATTTACGTCAGAACGCCGTAAACTTTATAAAAATTATGGCTGCCGCTTCGAGATCGATATTCCCCTACGTTTGCATATTCGACTTGACGTTAAAAATAGCTCGCTGGAAGACGAAGTCGTCAGAATAATTTTCTCGTTGGAACGGGATGGATGATTCTATAGTTGATTTGTAATTATGCAAAATTTCATATACCGTGAATGATGATACCACTCGAGCGTGATTCAATGACTCTTCGTTCAGCATTTCGTAAAATACACACACACACACACACACACACACAAAACCCCATAACGTTTCAAATGTCATTAATTAAATTTAGTCGGGTTTCGAAAACGACACGCTGGCATTTCATAATCGAATCCGGTTAATCAATCTGTAATACAATCGATTTAAAATTTCATGTGATGTGTATAAAAATCATTACACATAATTCATAATCATCACCCACGATTCAACGTTTCTCAATCTGTACTTATTATTTTCCCCTCCCAATTAATTGGTTTATATTACTTTAGTATCACGGCATTAATAATTCGTATAATTTTATCGCGCATTTGTTTGCAGCACCGCGTTTTTCTTACGTCCTGACAAATGTAGAAGGAATTTATGTCTTGCACAGACTTGCCGTGAATTTCCAAAGCCGCGAACCACATTTCTTCACCAAAGTATTTTTACGGTGCGGATTCTCACGGGTACACGTTTTCGATGCCCGCACGAGCTGCGGGCAATTCCTCGCTCTGGCTTTTTCGCGGTTGCTAAATAAGGAAACGCGAGCTGCAAAGATAACAAAGAAAAAACGACACGCCGGGAAAGCGCTGGCGGAAGCAAAGCGGATTTCTTGGTGCTGTAGGTCGCGGCCGGTAGCTCGGTGTCGGATCGTGCCTTCCTGACACTGACGTATACGACACCGGCGTGGTATCGCATCTAAGACCTGAATTGTTTCGAAGTAAATGACCCGCCGAGAGCTTAGCTACGAGCGAATTGCGTCCGTGCGATCCACGGGCAAGCTTAAATTTTCCTTCTCTTTCTCTCGTTAATGTCTTCGGCAGTACATAATCATTGCTGCACTTTCCAGATTGCGAGCGTTTGCGACGGGATAAATTTTACGCAGGCAAGGAAACGCAGAGATTAATCTAATGAAATTCCCGGCCGGGAGAGAGCCGGTTGCATCAACGTTAGCTTAGCGCCAACTTTGGTTAAGTAAATTTTCTTTCTTCGTCTGTATCATGGGCGAGACTATAATCTACGAAGGAAACAGCAGCGAGAGAGACTCGTTAATCCCAGCTTACTCGACCCTAACTGTTGGCACAGCAAAGGACTTAGCCTGCCTGATAAGTCGTAAGCGGTGTGAATATGTTCTCGCAAGGATGCTCAAAGATGCATCAATGGCGAACGAGAGAGAAAATAACCCGCATGTCAAACAACGTTGATACAACTGGATAGATAGCGAGTGGTAAATGGTATAGCCTCACATGCATTCCGCGTAGAAATACGATCGAGAGCGAGACAGTCGTGTCTACGCGCGCGTCACGTTGTAAGGAATGAGGAAAAGATAAGGAACGACTGCATCCGACGTTACAACTCGCGAACGTGTCTCGGAAATGTCGAGGGAAAGGAACACTGCATCCACATTTTCAATTCTTACCCGGTGCATCGTCCAATGCACTTTGCGGGAAAAAAAACAAAGCGCACGTTCGAAGGCGCACAACGTCTATGATTTACGATAGCAATGACCGGAGCCATTTACACCCCGCTGACGAGTAATCCGGTCCAGGAAATCGCAGTGCAGCACGATCGCGATCCGAACACGACGGCGCAACTGCAGCTGCATCGTCTCGCTGTAATGCGACGGACAACGGCGATCCTGGCCCCGAAGTTAAACGTGCTGCCCGCATATTCCGCCAGTTTCATAGAACCGTAAGAAGTTTGCGTACTTGGAAGTGTACGGCCACGAGTACCGTGACGTACAAAGGAGTGTTGCTTTCACGTGACCAGCAGGATTAGCAGAGCGGAAAGTAGCGTAAATTTCACGAGCAAGTTAATTGAAGTGTAGATTTACTATACGATACGTGTTTCGCTCGCATTTTTTTGTTTAACGTTTAAACTGTCTAGCCTGCCAATCGATGTATCCACTATGCACCGAGCACGCGTAATAGAATTTTTAAAAATGCCGCTGCGGAAAAAGCGTGATTACATATAACGGCGAGTCAACATACCACGAGTGTTATCGCGAACCAAATTGGGATCGATAAATATATCGAATTTTCGACGAGAGATGTGAAGTAAATTGATTACGAGATGATTAAATTCGGAATAGTATTCTTGACGGCGAAGGAGGTCAACGAGCGAGGGTGATGGAAGCATTATTATCAGAGGATTCGGTACATCACGGAACACCGACCAAGAGACGCACACTGATACGACAACCGAGAAACGCGCTTGAAATTATTGCACATTAGAAGAGGACACTAACTTCTCTACTAATTTGCCTTTAACCCATTAACGTTTATTGTCAACAAGAGTAAGAGTTTCATTTCCATCGAGTTCGAGTTCGAGTTCACTTCGGAGTTTCATTTCCATCAATTCGCTTTAATCAAATAAGTAACGATGGATAAGTTCAATTTATTGCATAATTAATAATAATTAAATTAAATATTTCTTAAAATATAATAAACATACATCACAAAAAGTGCTTCCTTTTGCTGAAGACAGCTGAATTCCGTTAATTAAAGAAACGCGTAACTGCGGAAATGAACGTATAGATTCGGAGGAGCAAGCTAAGCGTGTTTACGACGCTCATAAGAGGATACGGAAATGAATATTCATGAAAATCGTTCGTCGGAGAAGCAGCAATTGTGGCTTGCTACGAACGCTTCTTCCCTTCTATTTCACTTAACGATCCGCTTTCCTGCATGGCTTCTCCATCCAGCAGTTTACCTCCTTAAGAATTAATTACGTCAATCAGGAACGTTCGACCATGAGTTTAAGTAATAAATAATAAAATCGTGCGGTAAGCAATAAAAGGAAACGCGCACGTTCAAACAATGTTCCGCATATAGGTACAAAAATCTCATTAAAAATTATCAAATAAGAGAAAATTGAAATAAAAAGAAATTAATTTTTCTTGTTAATTCCTTCTATTTACGCAAAATGATTCTGTGCGTGTGGAAGTAGTCGTGACAAATGTAAGTAAATATTCTTTGCATATAAATATATACAATATAATATACAATATAAATTTAATATAATTGGGAGATTCAAGTCTAAATAAAGTTCTCAATACAAATTCTTATTGTTGGATTCGTGTTTCAAGAAGATCCAACAAAGAATCAAAACATGAGAAATGCTTCACGTGACAGCCTGCAATTTTCTTTCGGCGACCTTATTTCCTTCAATAACCATTCGAGTTTCTCTTCGTGCCTCTGTTCCATCATGGAAAAGACAACGTTGCCGTTGTTCTCTGACGAAGCGAAATCTCGACGGGTGTCTCGGTTGCAGCTACAATATGTATCTTTCTAGTTTTTCCGCGAGACTACATCGAAAGATAACGAGAGTCATGACAATACTTCTCGTTTCGGCCTAACGCGAAATAGGACATCATATTTGAGCAACAGCAATAGTAGAAAAATACTTCGCTAATTACTGCTATACTTCGTCAGATAAACCAGAATATATAAGACATGATAAGAAATGATCTTTATAGATATCCAAGTCAATTTGATTGTAACAACAGATGTAAAAAATAAACATAGTAGATCCCAGAAAAGAAACGAAATTCTAAAGACGTCTTCTTAAATTATTTACATCAGATATGAAGGAACATACGAGTTTTCTAAAGGAAGCAAACAGTCGTAAGTCTAGAGAACTAGTAAAATTTCTCCACGGATGTACCAAGAATACAGGCCGAAGCGATACGGCAGGAAACGCAAGAGTCGTACGATGGAGCTGCAGTCAAATTTAATGGCGCTATTTCCCATACGACGGTGCATCCTTTCCGGTTGCACAGGCGAATGGTTGTAGTTTCGTTGTAACGAAAAGCAATGTAGCTTGACCGGTCCGTGGGTATTACAAATGTGCGTTTCTACAGCCATAAAGCTGAATCAAGGGCCAAAAAGCGCGAATCACTGTACTTTAACTTTACTGTCTTCGAGATTCGTGATTCGACTGCCACGTGAGAAATTTCGCCGCGATAAGACATTATAAATACAAAACGTGTTTGGCAAACTTTAAGTGTTATTACCGTTTTAACGAAATAGTGTGTACGTGATTCATGAAAATTGTAATCATAAGATTACATGTGACCTACATTAACGTACAATTATGTGCCTCAAAGTCTAAAAAACATTCTTTACATGTACTTCCTCGCTTATTCCTTTATAGTTACTAAACAACTACTGTTCTTTTATAACGAATATCTTTATTTTTAAAGCAAATATTTTCTCTTTAAAAAGATGTAAAAGCTAAACAACTGGAAGAAATGTTATATCGATTTCGATAATTATTTACATTAACGGATACCTCGCTGATCAGCTTGACCTTGACATATGTTATCAAGGTCATCGCCCTAAGTAACAATCAAAAGGTTATCGCCCTAAGTAATAATCAAAAGGTTTTAACCGTTGCTCATTGTTTATTAAAAAATTATAAACAAATGAAATTAATGATACAAACATGTATTTAATGCTATAATTTGAACTTTAACTAATATAAATACATTATTTATATATTTGTATATAAATTGTATATATTTGTATATTTAAATAAATGCTTGGATGGAAGAGAAACACAATAAGTAGCAAATATATATTTTATTCTAATGGATATAACTGAGACATAATATCAAAGAAAGTATCAATACGTTCATGAAATGCATATTTTCTTTTAAACATGAATTTTGCTAAGTATCCTATATAATGTCGTGTACCAAATCGAGGAATATTACTTCGTGTATCTCGCCATGCTCGTTCGATATGTTGCGTATGAGCACCATTATCTAGATTTACGAAGTAATCCAGATAATAGTAGTATGATTCACAATTATGATTCACTGTAGTTATTTATGATTCATAGTTTCATGTATATAATTTTCACGTTCGATTTACGTATTCTTCGGTGAAAATATTTTGAATGATCTCCAAATGAATACTCTTAAATAGATTTTTACCGACAAAAAGTTTAAAATAATGTAATAACTAAAAAACTTTATTAGAGACACGGTACTGTCTTGATAGCACAATGTATGTAGACTCTCAAATCTTTCACCTTACTAAATTGATGAGTTTATCATATACTAAAATAGCAAATCTTAAGAAAATTAGCAAAGAACCGTACACAAGGTTTGTATTCTGTCGAAATATTGCTAAAATCTTTCACCTTACTAAATTGATGAGTCTATCATATACTAAAATAGCAAATCTTGAGAAAATAAGCAGACTACTACGCAAGGTTTGTATTCTATCAAAATTTTATTGTTATGTGGGGGCCGTGTATGCCCCTATAAAGCGGCAGCCCGGCACCACGTTTGTTGCTGCGAGCGCGCGAGCGCGCTTTCTCGCGATAGTACTTGGTCGCACGGATAACAACATATAAACAAATTCGGCAAGAACATCTAATGGCCAGACGTCGGGGCCAGACGTTGGCACACATAGTGGAGTCACCATCCTACTCAACACAACCAACCGTGGATGGTATTTTTGGGGAAGACATTCATACTCCACTTTCCACCTTCCACTTTCCAACACTATCAAATATACTATACCCCCAAAGTTATTCAAATGTTAGTTTTGTGATAGGTGGGGGGCATCGTCCCCCACACCTCCCATCGAGGCTCGCCCCTGGACCCTACCGGAGCTTCGCCCCTGAGTTCCACCAGGGGCTTTGCCCCTGGACCCCGCGTCGCTCTCTTCTCTTTCTACGCGCGTACAACTTTCCACGCATACACTTTCCCACCCACACTAGAAAATTGGTGTGGGTAGGGTTATATTTCTCGAAAGTGGAGCCCCCCGTAGGAAAGGGGGGGGCGGAACCTACTGTCTCCACGCATACACTTTTCCACTCGCACCACGAGAATTGGTTTGGATAGGGTTATATTTTTTCGGGGTATATTTTTCAAACTTTTTTTATTAATAACTTTTTAACAAACCATGAGCGACGGTTAAAACCTTTTGATTGTTACTTAGGGCGATGACCTTGATAACATATGTCAAGGTTAAGCTGATCGGCGAGGTGTCCGTTAATGTAAATAATTACCTCGATTTCTTCTACAAACGTATAATTATTACGACCATCGGTGAACTTACGCATTTTTAAAACACGAGCAAAGTAGGCTAACAATATATATAAGATATTTGCTATATAGATCCTAACAACAATAAACATTTTATAGACATTTTATAAGATAAATAATAATTTTCGAGGAAGACATAACGTCATACCTGCGATCTTTCGGGCTGGACGATGTGTGAAGCCCATAGTTACAGGAACTTCTTGGTAGTCAACAAAGCGATCAGACTCACCTGAAACAAAAATCACAAATAAAATGTTTTTTTTTAGAAATATGTCTCGCAATTGTGAATATCGCAATTTCCAAAATATATAAAATATTTACATACATTATGACAATTGAGAGGTTGCTGCAATTAAATAGTTGTTTTTTTATAATAGACAGAGAATATATACAGGGTGGTCCTCGTAACGGTTGCCACGATTTTTAAGGCACTTACAATAATCTGACAAAAAAAGTCATAAACAAAAATTTATCAGTTTCTAACCGGCAACAAATTGCAATAATAAAAATTGATCAAACATTTCTTTTTCCATAAAAAAGCAAGGTCACCTTGAAATTTTTAAATGGAAATCCCAATTTTTTATTGCATATTCTTGTAGCTTACTTCGAGAGCTTTCTAAAACACTATAATTAAGTATTTTTTCATTAAGAACTTTTGGAATTATAAGGCTTGAAGCTTCTAGTATTTTGACATAAAATACAAAATATCTTGTAAAACATTAAGTTTTCGGTAATGTTACCTTAATACTTTTATGCACAGAATAATGAGACGAATAAATTGGTATGAAAAAAAAGACATAGTTGCTTTTAAGAAAAAATATGTAATTTGCAACATGCATCTGCATACTTTTTCTTAAAAGCAACTATGTCTTTTTTTTCATACCAATTTATTCGTCTCATTATTCTGTGCATAAAAGTATTAAGGTAACATTACCGAAAACTTAATGTTTTACAACTTATTTTGTATTTTATGTCAAAATACTAGAAGCTTCAAGCCTTATAATTCCAAAAGTTCTTAATGAAAAAATACTTAATTATAGTGTTTTGGAAAGCTCTCGAGGTAAGCTACAAGAATATGCAATAAAAAATTGGGGTTTCCATTTAAAAATTTTAAGATGACCTTGCTTTTTTATGGAAAAAAAATGTTTGGTCAATTTTTATTATTGCAATTTGTTGCCGGTTAGAAACTGATAAATTTTTGTTTATGACTTTTTTTGTCAGATTATTGTAAGTGCCTTAAAAATCGTGGCAACCGTTACGAGGACCACCCTGTATATAGTTAATTAAACTCTATATTGTAAAAGAAATCTGTCATTTTTATTAACATATAGTTTAAAAACAATGTACATATATAAACTTATAAAATTAAACATTATAAAAAACTGCCAATAATTCGGCTAGTTGCATGGTTGCTCAATGATGTATGTTTTCGAAATAATGACCATCTAAACTTGTATAATAACCGAGATTCTATTAAATATTAATAACTGCAATTGTGTGTACTTCGAAAAATTTCAAGTAAATTACTTTCATATAAATGGCCAGTCGTGTCGAGATCTTCTAAACATATATCTGATTCAATTTAAATCGAGAGATAGGCCAATGACGGTCATAGCGGATCTTAGTGCTCCAATAATATTAATGTGTGACTTTTCTATAAACTGCGCGCCGTTACTATCGGTCTTGAAATAAATTCTTTACAATTTTTCGGGTTGGGATGGGAAGGGGGGAATCTTATAGATGTTTGTTAGCATCAGTATCATTAAATTGATTTTCAATTTAATGTTGTGATATTCGAGAGCTGCGTTTCAAGACCGATAGTAACGGCGCGCCGTTTATAGAAAAGTCACACATTAATATTATTGGAGCACTAAGATCCGCTATGACCGTCATTAGCCTATCTCTCGATTTAAATTGTTTATACATATGTATAAACAATATATATATGCGGTCTTATCCTAATTATTATATATCTGATTCATTCTATGCCATGCAATCAGTTCAATTTTTTTACTTTTTTTGAATGTTTATTTTTACAAGTTTGTAGATATATATATTTTTTGCACTATATACCAATAAAAATAACGAGATTTTTATACAGTATTATTTAATTCATTTTATTCTGTGTATTCGTCATAAAATTCGTTACAAATGTTTAAGAATGTCTAAGCGGTACAGGTACTTTTTCCCTGCTAAAAGTTAAGTTGCTTACGTACAATCAGTTTCAAAAGTTAAATCATTTTTCGCATTTTTGGCAACATTGCATGGCATTCGATAGTGTACGAGTCACCAGAATAGTAATATCACAACATTAAATTGCTAATCAATTTTATAATAATGATGCTAACAAGCATCTATAAGGTTCCCCCCTCCCATCCCATCCCGAAAACTATAAAGAATTTGTTGCGAAAAATATTACCTCAGCCAGGATTTGAACCTGGACCTCCCTACAATTCGTGAATGTGTCGTAGCCAGTTCGACCACCGAGGCATGTGATAATATTTATCGCAACAATCGATGATGTTCAGAAAACGTATGTTAAGGCCACGTGTTTTTAAACAATTATTATTATTATTAAATTGATTAGTAATTTAATATTGTGATATTACTATTCTGGTTCTATTCTGGTTACCATTCAATTTAAAATTCTGCGTTTCAAGACCAACATTAATCGGCGCGCAGTTTGTTTGAACTAGAATATTCACACATAAAATATTATTAAGCACTAAGGTCTAGCTATGACCATTTAGGCCCTTCTCGATTTTAATTTGTATTATACATTACGCGGTCTTATTATTGTTTAATAATTTTTGATGCTCACTAGCATCTATAAGATCCCCCCAACCCCCATTCCCCGAAAAAACTGTAAAGAACTTATTGCGAAAAATAACACCTCAACCA
>NJRQ01000151.1:185674-206017 GCA_003063805.1 Aphaenogaster ashmeadi
TAATGAGATATTATTTATTACTCTACGATTATTAGTTGCGAAGATATAAGCGTTCAAAGTGTGACATGTTTTCGTTGCATCCGTGCTCGCAAAGTTACCCCCTATCCTGGAAAAAGACGTAGTTCTACGTCAACAAGAACAAAGGAACAAACAATGACGGTGCAACTGCAGGCTGCATCGACTTGATACCCCGTAGTCTGCATCCCTGACCTACTTTTGCGCTCTCTGAAGTTACGTAGGTAACCCCATTGAACGATGACGTCACAGAGGAACGATGTTATATCCGGGTGGTAGGTAATCGACTTCCTTTTCTCGACTTCTTCACGGTAACAGAAGACGAAAAGAAAAAAAATCAATTGATCCATTTTACCACATTTTTACCTGTAATCCAAAAAGCTGTTCCTATTAATTTAATTTTCGTATTTTCATTCCTCCGAATAGCTCTATAATTTTTCCCGCTGTCATACACGTTATATGACGTAGATATTTTCATAACACAGAAAAGCTTTTATGAAGTAATTATGAAGCCAAAGGCCGAGAGAGATAAAATATGCGAACGATCTGTATTATAAAATATAAATATGTCTATAAAATGTTGTGAAAATCATGTAGGGCAATTTTTGTGCATACAAAGTGCCTAATATAAAATTTTATGCATATGCAATATCAAAAGAGATAATTACAATCATTCGTAAAGGTCGTAAAAAAATTAATATTACATGAGATTAAGTTGATCCCAGCCTTGACCCATATATGCAGCATTTATATGAAACGCAGATCTATAGATCTTCATGCGTAGGTCTATAGATATCATAATTATCATATCATATAGATATCATATTCCCGAATTCCATAATTTTATAATAAAAGACTGAATCAGTTCTGGATCTTTACTTATTTATTATTGCTAAACTTGCAAGACTATTTTGCATTCTATATAATCTCTTAATTGAATTTAACTAATAAATTTTTTGTTGATTTTTCCACCCAGACAACCCATCAACTATTTGAAATCTTAACAAATACACTACCGCTCAAAAGTTTCAGTACATCTTATATTTTTGCTAACAATTCCAATTTTTTATCTATAAAATATAGAATTATGATATATTCTCTTATTTTCGAAAGATCAAACATAGAAAGAGGTTTCGAGAAATTTTTCTACAAATTTATTTTTGCGGTTTTAAAAGTCTATCTAAACTCTATCAAAATACGTAGAAGCACATTATAAAATACAATGCACATTCTTGTGTGTGTGTGACGCAAAGAGATTCTTCGTGCAACCATTAAAACACACTTGAAAAATAAAAAGTCAAAGTGAGAAGTGTTTTGCAAATAAATGAAGGGTCACTGAAACTGTACGCAATCTTTTGGTTCAATTTACAAAACAGATTTATTGAGAACAAAAGGGATACGTGACTGCATATATCTGACTCTACTCGTGTGCCCTACTCTGTATGCCAATAAAAAGAGGAGCAAACAAAAAGCGTCACATTTGAAGCAGAGGATATGATATTCAAAAATGATAAAAAAATATTTTGTCTCTTCGAAAAAAAAACAAAGAAATTCAGCAAATAAAAACTATGCGTACAATATCAATACCATTTGCGAAATATAATTTAAAATTATGACCAAGTTTATACTTTGATCAAAAATTTCGAAAATTTGGTCATTTGCATCCTATTAAGAAGAAGGATAAAAAATATAAAAAATAAGAATAGAAAATTTTGAGCAAATAAAAAATCAATTAAAATATAAGTGACAAAATGTCGTACTTGATTTATGATAGAAAATGATATAACACACATTCGTTATGAAGTAAATTCAAAAAATTCATTGCAGTAATTGCACTCGCTATAAGAGATATTTATGTACAAAACATTCAATCTCAAAGTAAGCAGGATCAAACTAAAGATTCTTTACAAGCTGATTACGACCGCGTAAGCTATGCAATCTATGATGATGAGATGCCATCAAAGGCGATTTGCTGTCATCAAATGGATCGTTTTAAATCGCCATTATAAGCCATTGCTTAACGAACGACTCCTTTTAGAACTCCAGAAAATATGATATTATTACTTTAAAAAAACAATTTATTCAAAAATTGATTAATAAATTGTTAGTTGATTAAAAAGTCCGCATCTTCTTCTTATTTTAAAAGCCATGTAAAAAAATAATGAATAAATTTCTGATTAATCTAATACGTTACAAAAATACGATTCAAAAATACAAATTTTCGTTCTATCAATTTACATTTTAAAAACAATAAATGAAAAAATAATAACATTGGAACTCATAATGTGTTTGGATATGATCTCTCTCTCTCTCTCTCTCTCTCTCTCTCTCTCTCTCTCTCTCTCTCTCTCTCTCTCTCTCTCTCTCTACATAGGATCGAATTATTAGAATCATTAACGAGATATTTTCGATAAGTTTGTGTTAAATTTGTTCAAAATCAACTATTATTCTCAGCTTACAGCTTTGACATGACGGCCATTATAATGCATATAATTGTTGCAAGCATGTATGTAAAAGATTACATTTCATCTTTTCAACGAAAAGTTCGTTCGAGCCTATAAAGGATAAGTGCGCGGAGTGCAGGTCGCAAAGTTTAAAGGCATCGTTTGCCGTGCAGAAATATATTTATGTCTGGTACCAGAGAGATAGGAGAGGACGTAAAACGCGATAAAGGGAGAGACGGAGAACAGGGATAGGGAAGGGCAGGACCATAGCGAAAGAAAGGCAAAGAGGAGGAAAAAGGACACGGCTTGATGCAGCGGGCCGCGAAAAAGCGTCCGTCGTTCGCCGGAGCGAGATCCGCTTTGAGGGAAAAGGAAAATAAAGCAAAATCGTAGCGTGTACCAACGGCCACCGTTCTTCCACCATTTTCCGGCTCTACCAGCGCCCGCAAGTGGCCAGCTGGCTGCCTGCGTTACTTCATTACTCGAGAGGAGAGGAGAGCACCCCGCGCGGAATAGCAGCGCGCTAATTAAATTTTTCTTATTTGCACCCGCAACCGTAACGTCCTTCTGATCTAACACTTTGAATCAAATGGTCGCCCGAAGGAAACTCTTTGCCTTGCCTATCTTTAATCGGTAATACTTTTAGCAATGTTAAAGGTATCAAAGGTTATTTTGATCCGCTTTTTATCCTAATTCTCCTGCTAAGGATATTGTTGGATCGCATATTGCATTATTATCTTACGCTAAACAAAATCAAACGATCAAAGATCTACTATTTCAAAGTTACAAAAAAGAGAAAGAAGAATTTTTATCGTAAATAAAACGAAAGGGAGAGTGAGAGCGCTCGATTGGATCTCGAACTACTAACCACGAAACTAAGAGAAAAACGACTACGAGAGTACCTGGGAGAAAATAGACGACCAAGATTTATCGCGCTACAGCGAACTTTTTCCCCCTTTTCTCAATCGGGTGAATCGATCGGCAACGCCCGTCCGTTATTGGGGAGCATAATGCGATTTTACGACAGCGGGAATAAAAGGCCTTGAAAACGTCGTGAAGCAAGATCGTCCGGAGATCTTTCTTGTCGTGGCAGTATTCTTGTCGAAATCATTATGAAATCTACATTCCCGTAGTCGTCTCCCAATCAATCCAAAAGAAACTTTTGCGAGGCGAATGTGCATCAATGGATTTCGAAAAAGATGTAATATCGAAGAGCAAAGAGCTCTAAGCTTTCGATCAAATTTCCCGCAAGCGCTTTTCAAAACTTTCTACAGATTACATCATTGACGCGAAATTGGAATTTTCCTCAAATCGTCGACGTGCTGGCCTGTCACACAATAATCGCATCTCTCTTTCTCTCTCTTTCTCCCTATCGTACGAGACAAGAAGAGAGAAGACAGAAGGTAGCCTAGAAGACAGAGAGACTAAGAAGCCAGCATCTCGCCACTTGGGTTTATTTCTGGATGTCCCGAGGACGACGTCACGAGCCGACCAGAATAGCGTGCATCTACGTCATGCCTGGGTAACCCCCGTGGCAAATTTCGGAGACAGACGACAAGATAGCTGACGAGACGGGCAGCACACGAAGGCGTCAGCTGTTCGACCTGTCTCTCGTGGACTTGCGACGAGCAGCGCGTGAACCGTGAGCATGATCTGACCCGGCACATATTGATGCCAAACTGGTGAAATTCTGCTTAAAATGATTAACAAACTTCATTCTCTCAGGATGAATTGCGCTAAGCAAAAATGGATAATAACGCTATTCAATTATGCAAATTCAAAGACATGTAAGATAATACATAAGACGTGATAAATACGATTCACGTTCTTAATTAACATTCTGCCATGTTTCGCGAGTCCATATTCAAACCGCAAATTGACTTGACGCCGTATGAAGATTATTTCTCGACAGTAGAGCTCATTCGTATTCCGTTAACCAGACGTACCGGGCGGCGGTTCGTCGTCTCGTTACGTTACGAACGTAAGGCGAAGGAAACGGAAGAGAAGCGCGCAGAACGAGGACGGGAAACAGGAAAACGATGAAGATGAGCAAGGAGATAAGAGAGAGAGAGCGGTAGAGATATGTCTAGGGTACTTTTCTAGGTGCGCGAGCGCAGCGTTATTCAATTAACGAAGGTTACGCCGCTCGTAGCTTCTACCTTCATTACCTAAACTTCGTCTGCTTCTGGTTTTCCTAATTTCCATTCCGAGAATGGTAAATTTTTTGAAATATCCGCGCGAGCAATATATATAAAATTTTAAAAATTACAAGTTAAAGCAAATAAGACGTAGATCTTAATGTCAAGTAACAAGCGATTAAAGAATCTTTTAACATAACATAATTTCACAATTCCTTAAATTAAAAAAATATCTGCAAATTGCCGAATTCATTCTTAGTATCGCTACGTTAATGTAAAATATATCGCAGTCAGCAAAATGTATTTTATCAATAAGATTCTTTTATTGTTTATCGCTGTAAAATTGCTATAAACAATTATTTTACAATATAGAAAAAAATAAATAGAATATTAACACAGTGTCAAATCGTTTCTACGGAAACTTGAACAAGAGACTATTAAAACTGAGAAACTGAGAAATAAATCTAGAAACTAGAATTCCTCTTCATTCTAAAACTGTTGAATCTATTGTACGGAAATTTCTCGACCTTCGACGAAAACGTACACTAGGTTAACCGTCTGAAGTACTGCCAAATATTAATTTACGTAACACTGACTTAGATTCATTCCGAGCAACGAGTAGTAAAATAACATAAAATGAAATTCGAAGAACGTTAATTGCGAAATATTAATATTTTCAGATAATAATTACACACAATTTCCTTTTAGAAAAATCTATTTTCCTAGATATATTCCCGTAAAAGAGTCGCTAATAAAAGGCAAACTTCCGACGTGCGTGCCATGTCGAAGGTATGAAACAAATGTGCATTCCTACGGCCAGCAGCTCTCCAATTAATCCGCTAATTCGACGTTCGGAATGGCACGTTCCGTATCGTAACGAATTCCACCAAGCCTAACGTGACCTTGCATCTAAATCACACAGATTGCATTCAAGCATAGAAATCGAGACAGAAGTCGCATAACGACGTTCGCCGCAGGCTCGCACTGCAGCCGAATTCTGCGTATTGTGGAACCTCGTAAATCTACGTTGCGAAATGGTCAACGAGTTCCACACGAGGCATACGACTATTTCATTATCATCATAGCAGAGGCGTTTCAACTTCGTTGTTCCAAACATGCGCGATTTTATTCAGTCGGTCGCGATCAGACCGTCGGCGTACATTGTATAGTGCTATATTTTGTGATTTTTCGTCCAATTCGCATAATATCGTTTAATTACGATGAACTGAATTTGCTTATATCTCTATTTGTATTACAGTCGAGAAGAAAACGCAAACCAACTGGGAAATCGAATTCAAAACAATAAAATATATAGTTTAGAATGATTTACCCTTCGAATTCCCCGATGTCTCCTGGCCCAGATTTTCCGGCATTATTTTTCGTTGCATCATATACATAATGGCCCACACAACAGATATCACTGGCGCCCACATATCGCAAATATCGCACACTACGTGATTTAATATCCGCGTTTCTATATCTCGTAATAGCGAATCAGTTCATAGTTTATTATCAAAACATTTTACGTTACATTGCACAAAATCAAATATAAAGCGTTGTTTTAACACTTTTTTCTCAAACTTTTAAATTGTTAAGAAGTTCACAATTACACGAAAAAATTAAAAACTATGATTTAAGCCTGACAGAAATGATCGAGATCATCGACCGTAGAGAATAAACAGTTGGCTTGACAAATTGCTTTGAAAAGAATGTCAGCATAAGATATCATCATATGTTACATTCGCACAGGTGTGTAAAAGTGACATCATCAAAATAAGCATCACAATACTAGCCAATGAATAGCACCTCTTCTCGAATAAATTTATCAAAAATTTACTAACTATCCTATAATAGAGATGGAATCGATTAAAAGAAGTTTTTCCTTTAAAATAGGCGTCCTCTAAAAAAAGGCCAGCAAAAAATATTTGATATTATGTTGTCACAACAATCACTAAATTTGCACAATCAATTGTGTCACGATTTCCATGATATTCTGCGCGGCTGTGACAAATCATCATTTTCCACCTTAATTTTTAATTCAAGATTTCATGCAATAATACCGCGGCATATATACATATATGTACATTCTCAGAATTAACAATAATCTTGGCGATCCGCCCAACCGACTCGTATTTATTTGTCGTGCTTATAACACGTGGCGTTTGACGACACGTGATACGCGGAGATTACGCGAACGCGAATCCCGTCGAGTCCTCGCGTCGCAGAGACTGACGAAGATGAGTCGCTCTCTCTTCGCACTCGCCGAGGCGAATCCCTGCAGGCAGATCAAAGGGTTTTCGCGACTGAAGATGAGGTATTCGCGAAATGAAAAAATCGCTTCGACGGTCGTCCCGCTAGCGACAAGCGTGGGCACGTTTCGAGATTCGACTGCTGCATCTTATCCTAAATTTAGCCTTGCCGGCTGCGTCCTACATTAGAAGGATCTGCATGTGTGTGTATAAACTTGTATGTATACGTGTTTGTATGTGAGTATGTGACTTTAATGACGTCCCGCGACGTCGGACCGATGTGTGCGATGTGTGAAACGGAAATCGACGTCTGCACTAGGATTGTGTAACTTTACTAACACGCGCATGTAGATGAGGACGACGAGGAGATCCTCATGTGTTCCTATCATTATTAGAATTGCAAACGCATCTATTCCATTAGAAAAGTTAAATTAAAGTGCATCTCTTTATGGATAACAATATTTCTAAAATCCCGAGCATATTATTTAAATGCTTCAATAATCCGAACCTCGTTAAATATCGCTGCTCTATTTAATTATTCTGTAGTTACCTGAAGATTGTTGAAAAAATAATCTCTGTCTTACAAGAATACATAACAAAATAGAAACGATTAAAAAAATGTAGTAACATTAAGTATAATCTATAATTTGCGTTAAATTCAGGATTTAATTCCATTTATAATTGTATATACTATGTATATATGTACATATTTTAATATATATTAATGTTGTACATATAATGTTATAGTATATTCTGATTCTTCAAATATTTTTTGTATTGGCATATAAAATTATAAATAGAATTCTATCTTGAATTCTGATGCGAAATATAAATCATCTAAAGTGGGCTTCTATTTTTTCTACTTTATAAATTTTCAATCTCTTTACGATGGTAAATAGCTTACGAAGGTGAAATAAACGTCGGTTTTGTGTGAGATTTAGTATAGCAACATTGTATAGATGCGTATAGCGAATGTAACAAATGAGTGGTGCGATCGATACGCGGATATACACCACGTGGCGCAGCAACGTTCAGTGGACTACGGCCGAGACGCGGACTATCGATACTAATTGGCAGCCACGACTAGTGTTCAGTGCCAAATGTATCGAAACCATTATAACCCGGTAGCGGCAGTGGAGGCCAATAATAATTGAAGCGATATGCGACTGACCGAACGAACGACGCGATGTGGTAGGAAGGTCCGCCGTAACGATTGTAACAGCATCGATCATAACCGATATTCCAATTGATGAAATTAACAATATACGAGTGATGTGTGACGTAAATAATAACATATAATTCATAAGGTAAAACAAAATAAATTGCGGCGCGTTTAAAATGTCACGCGCTTTGATTACAAGCCCATATTGTGGTAGGTACGTATGAGCAAATAATGAGGCCAATAGCAATATGTACCGATATCGAAGCAATAGAGAATTATCCTTCCGTTGCGTGCTATGCTGTGCTAATCGTTCGCCATCGGATACGAAAACCGGACGAGTTCGCGCGCACGTACAGGCGTACATTACTCTCCCACGTGCACAATTAGATTCGCCATCGGAGCACATCACGAGTAATGCTTGCGACACGAATAATTCTATTGATTTCGCTGTATGCTTCGCCTTGATATTAATCGATATGAATCCTCTCTGCAAATGCGCCATCCATTAGCGATCGAATTCCCGCACAACGCTCCATCCGTAATACATGTTCGCCATTCAGAATTTCCCTCAAGGAAACGTTTAGAATGCATTCTAGCATCGATCTCGATAAGCCTCAAATATATTACGAATCAGCTCAAAATAAGAGACACATATTCTTGGCGTATGTTTTGTGTTTTTCGTGTGAGAGATAATGAAGCCATTATTCTTTCAAAAGCGCGTTCCACATATATTTAAAAAAAGGAAAATAAATGTAATTTCTCCGAAAATGCATCGGATAAGAAAAGATTCCTTATTTCTCCGCCTAATAACCATTTAATGACCGTTCTCATATTTCATTGCTGCTGTTAATCCACTTCCGACTTCCACCGGAATTCCACTAGAATACGCAAGAGCGTCGACCCGCTTACTCGCAAAACCTCGGTAGAGAGCCCGCATTTTCGATCACCAGCTCTCCTTTCTTCAATCATTTTGCAGTTCGATCAAGGAGAGTCTTGCCAAGAGCTCTATCCGATAATGCCGGGACACGAAAAACCCTTCCGCCCAACACTCCGGCGATGCCTTTCAGTTTCGCATCTAGTTTGTCGACCTTTTCACGTGCATCGACTTTGTGAACACTTTTCTTTCAAGGCGGTCTACTACTTTTCAAATTCCGCACGATAGTATAATTCGTCATCGCGTACGCGAGTATACAAGTCATTACTATTCGATTCAACTTTTTCTAGAGTAAAATGTCAATCGAAATTCTGTTCATTAAACATTTCCCTCAAGCAGTACAAAAAAGCAGATCTCGCTTGAAGTGGTATACAACTGCACTTTAGAGCTCACATTATAACTAATAATAGAATATAGATACTAGAGAAACACTTTTGCAATCCTGTATATCAAAGCATTCAACATCGCGCTATAATTTTCAATTTTCTCATGTATCTGTTCTTCGTTGCTTCAATATTATATATCATTCTACATTATTCTACAGCATTGAGTTAATTATTACGTGAGTCCGATTTGCAGCACAAATCTGAAGTCGGAAGAAAATCGCAGCTGCTCACGCTTAATCGCGTCGCATCCGCCCGAGATTAATACCGCAAGCGAAGCAAACGCGCAGAAAGCGAAGTGGAAAGGGGTAGGAAGTTATGAAAGGCGGAACAACGCGCATACTTGCTGGCTTGAACGAACATTAACGAGGTCGGTTAACCCCGATGCACGATGGCCTGACGGTAGAAACCAATGCGATGAAATATCTGTGAACTTCGCGCGCAGGAAGCACCGGCGAGAATTGTTTCGGCGAAACTTGCACGAGCGCCGGTATACAAGTGCACCTGCGAATAGGTATATTCCTAGAGCTGCCCGGAATCGACGCACAAAATCCGATCCCGATATACCTCTTGCCCGACGTCGCGTTCGCATTTATTTTAACATCGCGAATTATTTCGAGGTCCATGAGACCGATGCATCAACTATTACGAAAACTTCTTAATTGGACTTTAATTGAGAACGATCGAAATCCGTTCCAACACGCCGAACCGCAACAACTTTAGTCTCAACGGATTCGTACTGAGAACTGACCGTCAGTCAGTTTGCGTTTCAAGGAGATTTGAATTTAGAATTAACGTATTGTAAATGTGCAAAAATTACAAAGGAATTGCGAACATTCACGAAATCCGTTTCGATGCCGATCGGGAAATTTCACGCGACTTTTTCTGTGACAGAGACTTATGCTTTACGGATGGATAAGGCAGATGTTAACGAGGATATAACAAGACACGTGTTTAATTTATCGCCTGCTAGGAATCTCGCTGAAATGTCTATTTTCTTTGACGGGTTAAGAATAGAACCAACATACCACTCCCAATCGACGATGTCGCTGAGAACAATGGTGACGGGTGTCGTCAGGCTGAATATAACGAGTGCCAACCTATAGACGGTATAAGCAGCTGTTGTTTGCGACAACGGGCTTTGCAGTAGTGCTTTATTATGAAGCTCGCCGAATTATGCTACCGTCATACGATGAAAGTACAGAAACCGTAGCATCATTGTTGGAGACATTACAGAGAAATCCGCAGGCTCTTACAAGTATTAATGCCTCACACACACACACACACACACAGTTAATAAGATCTTTTCCAGCGAATCTGTGTCTTATTGTTATTCGGTAGCACCGAGAGTAAATTTATTCTACTCTGCCGCTAACAACTTTCTTCTCCCGAAACGAGTTTTCGAAATGTTATCCTCGAGTCGTTGATTTTGTTCGTCATGCAGCTGTGATTGTTATCTTGAAAAATATCTCGAAATGCAAACCGTGAAATTTAATTCACGTACATACAATCGATGATTACAATTAATCGCGGATGTAAATCTTAATCGCAAATATAAACCCTTGTGCAGGATAACAGAGACACAAAATTTATAATCAAAAGTTTTGAAGAGTATGTGAATTTAAAAACAGGACTACTATTAAATAACATGTATCACTTTATCATGCGATAATATTTATTACGCTTCGCGAGAACATTATCGTAGCAAACAACAGCTGCAGCGAAAGCGTTCAACTAAGCATCGCGCAGTCTGAAGACTCTGCACGGAGATATTCAAGCCGAAAGTAATAAACTTTTTCCCAGACACGAGATCATGCCATAAAGTACGATGAGCAATAACTATAGACGAACCGGGCCGTCGAAACACCCACACACCATCCACCTACACATATAATGTACATAGGTAAATATCTGAGCTCCTGTAAAACATGGCGAACACATCTCTGGGGAAGAGCACACATACGCTCTCGCCCCACTTCCCATTCATTGCTCTCATTATCAGGCACGTCATCTCCTCTTTCGTCCTTCATTGCCGCGTCTTCTATCATACGCGAGAGTGTGCATCTGCCGTGTGCATATATATGCAAAGGTAAAGTAATACATTGTGTAAGAACAAAGGGTCGGCATATAGAACGCCCACGGTCTCCGCGATATTTCCCGATATTTCAGACATCAATCGAATTCGAATTTGATTCGCTCAAAGTTGCTCTGCGACCTTATTTCGCAAAATCGAACGCGATATTTATATTTTATCGCGGGAAGAATGTACACACTTTTTATACAGTAGTATATTATAATTTTCTTTAAATTCTAAAAATTCTACAGGCAGCGTATATATAAATATTAAGCTTCATTAAATTCAATTGATTTCGTGTATACCGCAAAGCAATGATAATTTTAATGCAACTAATTAATAACATGACAATCCGTGTACAACTGCTATCGTAATAATGCAAACTGAGTTTTACAATTCAATAATATCTTCTTTTTTATTTGTAATGTATCGGGATGAAATATATAACAGCTGACCCGAAATAGCATACGATACCCAATTAGTCGATAAAGGGGTGAAAGATCACGTGCAGTCGTATACTATACATGAATGCCTGCACAGTGCAGTATGTACGAGTAAATATATAAAGCCGGCAGGTTGTCGGGCTAAGCGAGCTACCGAGCCATAAACCATCCACGACTCTCCGTGTTTCTATCTCTCTACGTCTTCGTGAGTCCGTCCACAAAAACGCATGCACCGCAGAAATTGAAAACCATCGTCGCTACGACCTTGCCGCGTCTCTCGTCTTACAAATTAGAAGCGCGCCGCGATGCAACGTTTAACCAAGTCAGTAGTAACCGAACATACAAAAAGGAAATGCTCACAAAACGACTCGTCGACCGTAACTAATAAAAGTAAGAACAATATATAATTTCGAGACAAGATATTTTTGCGCGAAAGAACAATACGTATTCTCAGACAACGGCTCGCGCAGATAAATGTAAAAAAATGACTTTACAGAATATAAATTTTTTACGTTTAATAAATTTTTATGTCGACCCAACTGGCAAGAGATGGTATTATATTAGTTACAACGTATCAACCATACGGATTTATTAATATTAAATTTATTACACGTAGAGGACCACAATCCGTATGGTCTGTCTCTTATACACATCTAGATGTGTATAAGAGACAGCGTATCAACCATACGGATTGTGGTCCTCTACGTGTAATAAATTTAATATTAATAAATGCTAAAGCATCTATTAGATTCTCCCCCCTCCCCCCAACACCCTCCCATCACGAAAACTGTTAGAAAATTTATTGCGAAAAATATTACCTCAGCCAGGATTCGAACCTGGACCTCCCTGTACTCCGTTTCGGGCGTCGTAGCCTGTTCGACCACCGAGGCATGTGATAATATTTATCGCAATAACCAATGATGTTAAGAAGAACGTATACGTTTCGTGTGACACCTTTATTTTCGGTCTAGGTGTATAATCTGTCTCTTATACACATCTAGATGTGTATAAGAGACAGAATATAATACCATCTCTTGCCAGTTGGGTCGACATAAAAATTTATTAAACGTGTTTATTACTACTGGCGATTTATAAAATTAAATTTAACATAAATTTTTTACTTGAAAGTCATTAAAGAGAGGTGTGATGCTATTGAAAGTCTCCCCGCGCTTTTTTTGCTCTAGTATAAGTCTTTTATAAAAAAAAAAAGAAAAAATATCTGTGACTTGTCGAAGTTACATGGCTGCTTCGACAATGAACGTGTCTATTTTAGCGTTAACGTTGTTTACGCCCGAATGCCTTTCTGGATACATCCGCCGTTGGCCTACATACGCAGAAGTTCATAGCTGAAAAGAATCAATACGTTACCTTTACCTCTACCTCGTTTCGTCGCAGCACGTGCTGCCGTACAATCGTTATTCCTCTACGCGACGTACATACTCTCGAATGCGATCGCATCGCGCGACTAACATTTCGCAAAAGAAATTTGTAAATTCAAGTGTGACGCGATCCACACACTCGTGGGGAGACGCCGCGAAATACGACAGGGGTGGCCCCCTTCCGGCCGGGGTACCCGAGCCCTACGAGATATCGATTTTTCACGCGAGACGATTTGACACGCTACTGCACCACGCTCGCAAAACACGTGGCGTCCCGGAATTAACCTCAGAACCGCACAACTCCACGCGACGTCATAAACTACACGCCTTCCAAGGAACCCGGGAGCTTTAGTTATTTATGCCTTTCTTATCCTTCAACGAACACAACGTACGTACGCCCTCCGCGGCTCAACGAACGCTTCGAAACGCGAAATATCACGTTTCCACATTCGTCTTACGAATCGGTTTAACAGTGGGAAAATTACCGCAGAATATTACGTTAAATTTGGCAAGGACGAATCCTAAAGTTATTAAAAGCGATCTCCCATTTTCAGTGCGGCTGGCTTCACGCGAAGTCTCAAATTTCGCTTCCGACTTCTCCGAGAGAGAGTCTACTTAAAGAAACTCGTCCCATTCTAGTACGATCGATCTTTCTCTCCTCATCCCGCCCCGATGATAATTAAACATTGAATCGACGTTAGATATATTCCGGCGATTTTCACGGTCCCAAGATCGCCGTCGCTCACGCGATTTAAGCGAGAAGTTAAATTTAAACCAAACGACAGGTTTAAATTCCACTTAAACTTTACACGCCGCTATACGCGAAACGTGCTTTTAAGCAAACACCCATACATCGAGTACGCGATTCTAATTAAATGGCCAAAGTGAATTACGTTGGACATTAAGCTCGAAATTCTGCAAAAATAGGATGGCCTCCTTTCGACGCGGAGAATCACTCGAACAAAACAACGCCAGCGGCGCTTTTAGTAAGTTTGCAAGAAATGAAAGGGTAAATCTAATAAGAATCGCCGTCTTCGCCGTAGCTCGCGAAATTCTTCACAATTTAATTTCCGATAAGAATAAGAATTTCCGAAATAAATATATTTAAAGTTATGCTTATCGTTTCGATGCGTCGGCAACAAATTTCATTAATTGTAAGATGTCAAGACTGCATAAAACTACACATAATTGTATACTCGGATCGCGTACACCGAGCACAAAAAATAAACAGCGAGATGGGTATGTATAACGCCGTAATCAACGTTATCTCACGGCCGGTCGCGCGTAATAAAGCAAACGCTAATGTTGACGGGAGCGACGAGAACGAGATCTGAAGTCTCTCGCAATTATGGAGCAAGGTTGGCGCTCTAAAGAGCGCTCGCTAAAATACACCGTCGTTGAAAAGCGAGGCGACCGAGAGCGCGATGCAATTTAGAGAACAGAATCGTCGGTACGTCTGGTGGTGACCGAGCCCATGGCCGTGAGAGTTACACGTCAGCATTACCGCGGGCAAGGGAGCCTTGCCTAGAGCCGAAATTATTGCGTTTTCTTGGCCTCCGTTCAAACAACGAGCGACGGCTTATATGCCGCGACGACGACGACGACGCGGTTATTGCAACACGTCACCAGCCAACTGGCCCATATCGAGGAGAATCGCGAGAGGACGATATCAAGCTTCCGATATCGCCTCTACGATTCATGCATGAGAATCGAACGTGAGAATAATCATTGCAAAATTACCTTTTAAAAAAAGATAAAAAAGGCGCCAAGTGTACGCGCTCCTCAAAGAAAAAATTGTTGTATCAAACTATACTTTGAAAAAATCAAAGTGATAGTATCTTTAATTTTAAAAAATAAAATCCAAGTGGTACGTATTTTCCCATTTCCCAAGGGTTTTCTTATTCCAACCCAAGTATGGTAGTAGCTTTAATTCTCCTTAAAAAAATTATGATAATATAAAATTACGTTATCTAACTCAACCCAAGTGAAATGTATTTTTCAAAAAAATGTATGAAATCTTTTCGAACAACGTGAGAATAATGAGGTTATCTTCCCGTACAGATCCATGTAATCTCGAAGATAAAAATTAAGTTAAGTCTGAGATTGATGGACTATATTTAGTGTGAAATGTGATCGTGTGCAACTGTTGACAAATTTTCACTTTTTCGCAGAACTCCTTCAATAAAGAGAAGATAATAAGATAAATAAAATAAATTTATAACCTGCACGGAGAGAATAGTTAATAGTTAATATACCTGCTTTGTTGTAAATGTAAGATTTTTTGTATCCGGTCCTAATAAATATTTGTTCATAGTTAATACATAGTATATTGAGAATCTCCAAATATTATTGAATTTGTCAGTACGAAAATAATATTACTGTATACCGCAGTGCGGATTTATTACAAAAACACGTATAAGGTAAACGTCCCAGTGAACGGACATGAACCTATATCCGGACACTTATACAAAAACTTATTATTATTAATCTCAAATGCTTCTATGTAATCTTTAATTGTTTAAAGATTATAATTAAATTTTAATAAAAACAAAAATTATAATTAAAAAAAGCATTTAAGATTAATAATAATAAGTTTGTATGTAAGTGTCCGGATATAGGTTCATGTCCGATCACTAGGACGTTTATCTTATTACTCATGAATACGAGTATTAATCTTAAAACTTGATTAATTATTAGTTAATACATCTATTCTTGTCCAGAAGTTCAATATTCTTATAAAAACTTCGCATAATTGATCATAATTAATAAACGATATAGTTTCGCCGACTTCTTTTAATTTTTCCTTCATTATAAAAAACACTTTAAGAAACTATATCGTTTATTAATTATGATCAATTATATATGCACAATTATGAAAACGTGGACGCGTCTCGACTCGTCTATGCCTAGATGTACCAGTGCTGCTTTTTTCCGAGCATGCACGACAATCATAAATGCATCTCTCCAACGAACAATGTATAAACTATTAATACATCTATCTTTCTGGGTACTCTAGATGCGTATTAACCTTAAATATATTGTTGCACTAATAGGAAATTATATTTTTACTTATACTTAAAAACTTTAAGTTTCCATTGAACTCCACGTATGTTCATAAATAATTTGTATGCAAGTATTAATAATAACATTTACTGTCTTTGTCATAAATAAATGTATATTTACGTGAAATATTATATCGTTTACGACAAAGTGATTTATTTAAATCCATTGATTATACTTATTATATTAATAATTAATATAAATTTATTAAGTAAGAATTGATAATATTTTTACTATACAGTCACGTACATTACTATTAAATATCACGAATTTATATTAACGTTTATATATTTCTAACAAAGAAATCAAGTTCAAACTTATGGTATATTAATAATTATTAAAGTATTTTCATTGATTATACTTATCATATTAATAATTAATATAAATTTATTAAGTAAGAATTGATAATATTTTTACTATACAGTCACGTACATTACTATTAAATATCACGAATTTATATTAACGTTTATATATTTCTGACAAAGAAATCGAGTTCAAACTTATGGTATATTAATAATTATTAAAGTATTTTTCTCAGTGTGGATATTTGCGATAGCAATGCGGCTAATCTTCGTAAAACTTGTGTAATCTCCAAGATAAAAATTAAGTTGAATGTAAGATAGATGAGCTATATTTACTTTGAAGTACGATTGTACTCATTAAGATTTTTATTTCTTCACAAAATAAAAAGAAAGGAAATCTGAGTATTCCTTCACAGTACATTTTTATATGATTAAATTAAATATGTATATATTATAATGTATATTAATGAAATATATTCGACAAGAACGTTTCTGCAAAAACATTTTTAAAAAATTTCCGACCTCTTCCTCATTCGGATCACGCGAAATACAATAACCAATTCCGGCCACGCGACACGCAGTCTGTGATTCGATTCGGCACAATTTCCGGAAATTTTGCAAATTCCGGAAACGCGGTTTACATTTTTTACGTACACGCGCATGATCGAAGCGGGAAACGTGCATTTTATTTCACAACGAAGTTTTCCTACGTCGTTGGAATTTATGAGCGGCGCATAAAAATAACGCGACAGGATTACGAGATCGCGAGCGAGCTATCCTCTTTAAAAGCCCTGATTCTGCTCCGAAAAAGGGTCGCAAGTTCGTTACACGTGGCCAATGCCCCGTGCGACTGGATTCGCGCGACCGGTCCCCACGGAGGGGCACGCTTGTCAAAGTCACGTCACTTCCCCGAAACGTCGATCGTCGCGATGCGCGAATTCAAGGTCACGAGGGGCTGCGCGCAGCGCCTGAACGATCGGCGACCTGAACACCTGACTGCCCCGTTAACACGCGCGACATGTCACTCCTCTCTTTCCGCTCTCGTAAATTGTAAGACGACGCGATTCGATGTTCGAGGCAACGAGGTCGCGACAGGAGGAAGCAGGCGAAGCAGCGCAGAAGGGAGGGGGGAGGGGGGATGCACGCGATCTGTCAGCCCGAATGACAGTTGACCGAGTGACCCGCGCGAGCCGCAGCCGCCCCTCCCACGCGACTCCGACAATTTCGCTCTAAATCGACGAGTCGGACAATTGGTGTTCATAAGACATGTACGAGCTTACCACCTTGTTTACGCACTGGCATCCTTCCCCGGTGGAGGTTCTCGCAGGGGATGATGAGACGAGCGACGAGAACACTTGCGGCGCGGAGCTGTCGGTGCTCCGGAACGGTCCAATACGGAGCGACGGGAGAGAGAAAGGCAGAGAGAGAGAGAGAGAGAGAGAGAGAGAGAAAAAGAGTGAAAGAGAGATGGAGACGGAGACGGAAACACGGCGAAAGAGCGGCGCGGGCGACAACGAGGCACGACTGCCCACCGCGGTCTGTCACTTCCCTTGCGCGCCCGGGGACACCGCTCGAGGATCCGCGAAATACCACCACCGCTCGAGAGATCCGCGAACACGACGGATGCCGCGCGCACTGTTTGTTACCGCGATTAAACCCGTACGGCCGTCCGTTCGCGCACGGCGCGTTCTGCGGACGCGCGCACCGCTCGTAACGTCACGCCAGCGAACGGGAATCCGCGGCGCGACGGCCCACGGATGCGAAAACGTGCGGAAACCGCGTAACGACGATATAAACACACACAGGCGGCCGCCGCCACCACTCGGGCCACGGGCAATATGGCGTCCGCCTGGTCTAGCAGCCGGAAAACCGACTGGCTGACAGGAGTGGAGCGCCCGGCCCGGATTGGTCCGCCGGCCGCCACGTGACGTCACCCGCTCGTAAGCTCGCCCCGCGCGCGCCCGCGCGCGTCCCGCCGCCGCGCAAACAACCCCCTTGTGCACCTGCCGACGACGTTCGATTGTTCCCGGCTCTACCCGATAATCGCTCTTGCCGCCGTCTCCGCGACTCTTCCCGTCGCTCAGCCGTGCTCACCCCGTCTGAACGGGCGTTACGATCATCGAGAGAGGATCGTTCACGTGCGCCGAATTATTCTCCCTACGTTCTCCCGGAACGTTTGAACGGTACGCGCGAGAAGTCGCGCGCACGTTCGCGATGCGTTTATTCGATTGCGCGGAAAATGTTAATTGGCAATGATGGACTCGGCACGAAAATTATTATTAATGATATTTATGAAGAATTAACCCGTAAATGCTCGTGTGACTTTTTTTTACATAAGTGCTCGCGTGGGGGTCAATTTGACCTACATTTTAATTTATTTATTTTTTATGTATAAACAAAATTTTTTATTTTTATTAATTTTTATTTTAAATAATTATATATAAACTGAGATATGTTTTAAACATAAAATAATAATTTTCAAGCATTAAAAATTTTTTAAAATTCAGATTTTTAAAAATATTTCTTTATGTAATATTTTGGTCAGTGAATTCATATAGCTTTGAGTCAGTTTGACGCCCACGCGCGTACTTACGAGTTAATGTAAAAATGTATACTCGCATTGCCAATTACAAGCCAAGCAGGGTAAAAAAGAAATACAAGACAAACAGAGATCTATGAATGATCGAATGCACATAGATTTGAATGTTTTTCGTACCGCAGACGCGAGATATGTAAAAAAAAAAACAAGTCGCACACGGAATTCGTTCCAACACAACTCGTTCCAGAACCATTTCCAACGATTTCAAATCTCGCTTTCTCCGCACGAAATATCGAACGACGCGTAATACAAATGTAAATGTATATAAATGTCGCTAAGCGACGCTTGTTCGATATTCGAACCCGCTTTCGCATCGCGGCCTAAACACAGAACGCTAAACGACTGAAACACGGAAGATCTAACCGTTTTAAGGCACGCCCCAAGTAGAACACAAAAGTCATGATGACGTCAAAATGATGCTAAAATGACGCCTTTGACATCATTTTGAGGTCATCATGACTTCAAAATGATGTCAAAGGCGTCATTTTAGCATCATTTTGACGTCATCATGACTTTCTGTTCTACTTGGGGCGGGCTATATAAATTTAATCACTCGTCGGGATCGATGGTCCAATCGAACTCTGACTGCAATAATTCGCGTAACTTTCCTTATACAATATACATGCATGCAAGCTTTCGATTGTGGCCAGAACTAAGCGCAGACAGTCCTAAGATCCGAAATTCATCGTAGTAAAATACAGTTTACTCTCAATTCAAGTTTCAAATATACGTGCATAGCGATTCAAATGTTTGCAACTGCAGGTGCATGACAGCAAAAGCCGTAGAATTTCAATTTGCATTTAGGGATGGCGTGAGAGACCACGGAGGCCTCTCTGGGAGCAGACGCAAACTACGGATTTGTAATTTTCACGTTATATCCAGAATACAGAGAATCGCGTTATAGCAGAACTCCATCCTATCCCTCTCTATTCTGAGAGAAATAGCCTTCTTTCTGAAAACTAAAGTTCTCCTCTTATGTTACCGTTCCAAATTCTACGCACGTGTCATTACTCCTCTTACATTATCCAGTAAGCAAAATATTAGTAGTACGCTAGTAGTTTGCCATCCGATTCTAGCAGAATATTGCGGCAGAATATTGGTATCAACCGTGAGTGCATTAAAGCTCGTGTTCTACTCAGGGGCGTAGCCAGGATTTTATTT
>NJRQ01000151.1:207256-246321 GCA_003063805.1 Aphaenogaster ashmeadi
ATTCGGTGAACAACAAGGATAAAATGCTACATGGATGCACTCGGGTAATGTTTTCGAACGCAGCCCAGTAGAGTATGCCGATATAATCTAAGAATAGAATATATTATTTAAATGATTACGAAATGGCAGATTTTGCTTGGTTTCTGCAGTCAATCTACCCCATGATATTCTATTATATTTCTACCAACAATATTTGTAGTAGATATTTTGCAAAATCTATTTTCAATTTGACTGTCTGGAATAAAAATAGGGATTGAGATCCTAATAATTGTAGACTAGAGAGATTTTATAATTACAATATAATTGTAATATAATTGTGATAATGATAGAGAAAATTAACGTAAAAATTTTGTTAATTAGTGTAAAGTTGATCATAAGTATTTTCATTTAAATTAAAAAAAAAGAGCCAAATTATAAAATCCTGCTTTACAACATTTTTTCGAGATGTATGTACAAGAAATAAACTAAAAAGAATTTCATGAACAAATATTATTTTTTTGACACGAGAGATAAGAATATAATTACTAAACGTGCACTGCGCCGTAAGATGCAGACCATGAATAATTTATATGTTAGCGCATTATTTCTGCATACAATGATTTATATAATATATAAATTTACAAATTAGCTTCGACACATGGAAAATTATCAAGAATTTTGCTACATTTTGTTTATTAATATATTCTTATTAATAATTTTGAAGAAAATGTTAGTCGCTTTTTCGTTTACTCAGTCGATGAACATCGGTCATCTGAAATTAATTTAATAATGTTCGCGAATAAAGAAAACAATGTTAGAATAATTAAATATATCAGACTAAGTATTTGTAATACATTTTCTAGTTAAAGGACTACGGCAGTTCCCCTAATGGTACGAAACGTGATCAAAACATAACCTATAAATCGTTCGGTGCGTCTCGTTGTACGTGTTGCTTTAATCGAGTGAAAATGTCCTTAAAAAGGAAACTAACGCAGGATGATCTGCGTAAGGCGATGAGCGAACATAAGAAGAAACTCGGTATAGTTAAGAAGATTGACTCGCCCTTGGCAAAATATCCTTTTTATAATCCTGTAGCGCAATTTGAGGTTAACATACGTTTCTTACATTTCAAAATGATCATATTAACACCTTATATTCAAAAATTAATTAAAAATATGTTGTTAATGATTCTTATTATACAATGCTTTTATCAAGCTTAAGTTTTATTCATTGAATTTTCAAACCTTATAAATAACGTATTTATACACTTTGACAAACATGAACAACATAATCATCAAAATTAAGTTAATACAATTATAAAGTAAAATGCATTGACATATATGTATTTTACTGTTATTTTATTGTTATAAATTGTATTGTTTCTTGATACAACTTGACGTAATTAATCTTGAAAATATCCTTAACATTGATGAACACATATACCGATTCAGGACAGCTTATGTGCATTTTGTGCAAATCGGTTGTGCGTAATGAAACAGTTTGGCCCGTTCACTTAAATTCCAAGATGCACAAGGATAATGTTGCGTTAGCGAAAAAGACTAAATTAGAAACAGAAAGCACTGCAAAGACGTCTAACGTTCAAACATTTAAAAGACCTCCTTCTCCATCTCTAAACACTTCTGCGAATAAAAAGATAAAAGGAATATTGAAAAACTCTAGCCAGCCAGTAGTACAGGCCAAGTCAAATTTACCAGCAGATTTTTTTGATGATAATTCGAAGCAAGTTAACGGTACATCTGCTCTAACACAAAAGTTAGAAAGCAAAGAAAAAGATTCCACAATTAATACTACAGATATACAACATGTGGAAGAGGAAGAAAAAGAGAAAGAAAAAGAAAAAGTAAAAGATACGAATCCAGCTACTCTTCCAGAAGGATTTTTTGACGACCCAGTAATGGATGCTAAGGTAAAATTATCATTAAGATAAACTAAGAGCAACAAATGCCAAAATTTATATTAATATAATGATAAAAATATATGTGACATTTTAAATAAGTATAACACTAACGAAAATAAAAAGATATTAGAATTTAGAGAAATTATTATACCAAGTATCATACTTATTGAAATACTGCAACATATTTGGATCTTACCTTACTTTCAAATTAAAATATTTTCTTTTATTTTTGCACATTTAATTATTCTATTGTTTGCAGGTTCGCAATGTTGAATATAAAGATCCCATTGAAGAAGAATGGGAAAAATTTCAAAAAGAAATTAAAGAAGAGACTGCGCAATCTGCACAAATTATAGCTGACGATCAGGAGGAAGCGACAACAGAAAGACAGTTGGACGAAATTGAGGAACAAATTAGGCACTGGTCTAGGTATATTTTTAATATTATAATTTCTTTAATTTAATACTCGTAGAGGACCACAATTCGTATGGTTGATACGTAGTAATAAATAGAATACCATCTATGGCCAGTCAAGTCGTCTTACAATTTATTATATGTTTATTATTTACTGGCGATTTAGGAAAAATTAAAGTTATATTATAATTTCTATTTTAAAAATATTTTAAATATATATGTATGATATAAGAAAATGTATTAATTGTAAATTATAATTTCCATAAAAGGGTAATGGATCTCGCAAAACGTATGGAACAAGTACAGGGTACGGATAGAAAGCAAGAAAATATCGATGATGATGCATCAAGCGGTGATGAAGCCGAGTTCGACGAGTTTCTCGACTGGCGGGCTAAGAATTCGTATAAATGAAAGATTTATGTATCCAACAATTTTGTAAATATTCTTATATATTCTTTTTAGCAGAATAGTTATTTGTATAAAGTGATCAAGTTTTTCTTATTTAATTTATATTTAATATGCATCCCTTCCCTTCATTGTAAATGAATTCTACTATAGAGATAATAAATAGTGTATTTCTATATTTCAAAGAGACGCTAGTGCGTTACATAAAGTTGATTCAAAGAATATTAAAATCCATAATCAAGTTTATATTATATATTTTTTATTAGAAAAAAACAAATTAAACACCGTTGTACCACTTATTATAATTAATATCCTCTTTATTAAACTTTATAGTAAAATTTTTTATTTCTTACGTCTTATGACTTCCAAACCTTGTCATCTTTGCCAGGCAACTAAGACGGTAACCAAGAAGGAAGATTAAATCAATGTAACTCTTGTACAGTGTATTAAGATTTTATTAAAACGAATTTGAAGAGTCAGAATATAATTGAGTTTTAGATACATTTGGTATAGATTACTCATTGATCGTCGTAAGCTATATATTATGAAAAGTATGATATAAAGATACGAGATACGCTAAGCCGCTATAATAAAGTTAGTACAGGTAATTACGACGTAGATCACGTAATTTGACGATATCCATCTTCATTTTTGCACATACCGGACTTTATAAAATACTGAAAATTTGAGAAAGAGGGACTCGCATATATTTTATTACCCGCACCCAATCTCATACCGTGTCTGCTAAATATGCTATCGACGCTATCGCGCTTGATGCGCTCTCAAATTACCTCTGGTACCAATTTTTCAACGATACCTACAATACGATTGCAAGTGAGAGTTCCTTGGAATTTCGGTTGCTGTCTAAAAACTGTCACTATGTAGATATCCTTAGATACTATTAATGTAATTTGCGTTGTGTGTAACATAGAGCTTATTCATAAACTTACTCGCGGAAATCAGCATTTACGCTTAGATCAAAGCGATCTACGCGTCATCGATGCAATTATATATATATATATATATATATATATATATATATATATATATACTCGTATATATGTATATATATTACATATATATTATATTATATATATATATATATATATATATATTCTTGCTTTTGTCATTTTGGACGCGTATTATTGAAAATTTATATCCTATAATCAGATCACAATGTGTCGTGAGTACCGTTGACGATCTGCTACTCGAGCAACGGTAAGACAGACAGAAGTAGCTCTATCTATCTCGTGAATAATAATAAATGCAAGCATAAAGTTTAAAGATACATATAATACGACGAACTTTAGCGATCCGCAAAAGCTTAATAATAGAGTATTAATACCGCAAAGTCTCTTGAGAGCAAGCAGTTTTAGCGCTTAGATTAAATCTTATCGCTGTTACATGTAAGAAGAAACAATTTACTTCGTCGGCTTACAAGATACAATATATCGCGCGGCAATTAAAATTTACTGTGTAAGTTTGGTGTACGATTTTGAGTGACAGTATTTGTGCTGAGTTCGAAGATACGCACAAATCTGTAAAGTAAATTATAATTACAATTACTCATACATTGTACTCGATGAAGGATCATTTTTTCCGAGATCGTTAAAAAGATCGCGCTCGCGTGCTCATCATCGAAACGATCGTCATTTGTACCAAATGTGTTGATTATCCGTCGCCGTTCCTCGCAGAACGGAGATCATTGATGGTGATCGTCTCTAATTTCGAGACATGGTAATCTCTAACGCACATACGCGACATTTCGTGAGATACTAGATCGAAACTAATCAATATCAAATCTTATTCTGAAATTCTCCAAGCTTTGCCTAGTTAGAAGCTAATTCTTCATTTTTTCTATGATAGTCGATAGCTTTTCCCTAATCGCGACTATATATTGGTCAATGAATAATAGTAGATTATTTGCATAGTTAGAAATTTTCTTCGCATTCAATCTTTTCTGTGAAATATTTTTTTTGGGAACGGACAATGATCCAAACACTTCCCCATATTTGGATCACGGCATCGTTCCTCTTTGTATTATTCACACATTATCTATTCCTCATTATGATATCAAGAAAATCTCGACCGTTCTAATCTATAGTCATCATTGCGATTAATTTGGTCGTTGAAAAGATCGTGACTGCCTCAGCAATTACGAATCCATTGAGTAATGATAACGCAGTGAATCGGTTTGGCACGCGATAATGCGCAATGCAAAACACTTTTTAGATGAAAACTAGAGTCTAATCTCCCGTTTATAAATTGTTCAGCGGATAATAATACTTGGGAGCTGATAATTGAAATTGAAACTACCTGATTATACATTTTGAGACACGCTGTGTATAAAACGAAATTAATTCTAAGAACATCATAATTACATGTTATTTATTTATCTTGTTGAATAAATCGATCCGTCAAGCAACAAGGAAAATCACTTACAATGTTACAAAGTATCTAGTGCTATAGAAAATGTCGTTTTATCCTTGTTATCATCGAGCTTCTGTCGAGAAAGGAGTAGAGTATAGTGCAAAAATTGTGTTACTTAATTACTTACTTATTAGAATTAGAGACTTACAAAAGTGAGCGAGCGTCTTCGAGTGATAAAGAATAGGCACTCTGCTTGTTCCATTTTGCTCCTTCTTTTTTCATCCTTTTCTTCGTTTCTTTCTTTGTTTAGGGGCGGAGAAAAAGATCTGTGCGCGAACTTGCTCGCGAATAATAATAATAATACTCTTGATAAGTGATATCGGATTAAAGTATACTTAGAATATATCATATCCGCATCGTCGAAGCGTCAACTACCCTATAGATAATTATCCTGAAGCTCGGGAAATCCACCTAGATTTCGTGCAGATCATTTTGCGCGATCGATGGATCGTGCGTATATGAGTGTGTGTGCTTTTTAACACGTTAAACTTACTATATAATACTCTAGAAGAAGAACGTCGCGCCTCGGAAATCGCGCGATCCCGGAACAGAAACCTTCCCCGAATTTCGTTTCCGGATCGTCCCGATTTCTCGACGGTGACGTCGCTCAGTGGTTCGATCGATTAAAATCACCCAATCTTACGCGCTAGATTCTTATTTGAGAATGCAATTAGATTGCGTGGCCGCTATCTGTTAGATTTTGGCCACCTCACATACACATGCACGCGCACGCACGCATCCCTTATAGTGAGTAACGCGGCGACGATATGCCTCGGCTTCATCGCTGCGTTAAAAGTATTATCGGTAACTTTCCCTTCGATCCGCACGCGGATGCGAACCCATCGGATGGTCGTAGGATACATGCCACGATAGTGACGAATTTAAACGCGGACGATGTCAGGTGCGGGACGGTAATATCCTAAGCGAGTCTATAACTTTTTGCTCGACGCTCCTCGTGAGAGCAATTATAACAGCGACAGCAACTATAATGATGATAATAATAATAATGGTAATAATAATAATAATAGTGACAGTAATAGTGACGATAACAGTAATCACGATAATGACCGCGAGAATAATCGCAGCTACGTATTGCACATGGATCACAGAGTGGAGACGGTTGCTAGGCGTTACAGAAGTAATCTACAGATAGTGCAAATAGTGCCAAGCTTTCATGAATAATCGTGTATATACGCATTTATCAATATATTTTATAGATCCTCTCACGCACGATACGTGCGTGTAAATGTATATATATTTTTTTATTTATTTATTTATTTATATGTATATATATATTCTGTATTCGTAATAAATGGTCGATAAATTTAGATCTATATCTCTAGGAACGCGACAGCGCAGGCACTAAATTGAGATACAATCGTACTGAGGGCTACGATCGCTCGTCTGCCCTCACAATTCTATCGCGTACGGACATTGCAAGCTTTCGAGATACCGAGATGTACTCTTGTGCGATTAACAATAAGATAATCATATAAAGTCGCGTGTCGAAATTTGTATGTGTAAATGTAATCGAGCTTTTTGGTTGCTCTACGCAAAGAGATTCTTTTCTACGTAACGTCGGACACCCGGATAAGAGTTTAGCGGATTTTCATTGGACCTGACAAGTGCACACGCAACATTCACCATTAGTACAATACTGTGTGTTATTATTTTCAACGAAGCAGCTAAAAGCATTTTTCTAGCGATCAGGATGTGTCGCGAGGGCGAAATCTGACGAAATGAAACGCAACCATCGTGTCGCAGAGAAGAGAGGAGTTGTAGGAGGCAAAAGCGATAATAAACGACAAAGCTTATGATATAATTAGCAACGTTCCCATATGATCCTAAAATACATACTCTAAATCTTAGAACTTTTTGTGGATTATATGCGTACTCTTTGGACCGCTACAAACTAGATTCATCTTTTGATACTTCTTTTTTAAAGAATTATATGTCTACATGTATATATATGTATATATTCATTATCTCTTCAACCCCTCTTTCTCTTACTTAATCTTGTCGCCAATGAGAAGAAAGCCGTAAATTTTCGAGCGCAAGTCGTTGCCGATGTTGCGTCAACATCGAGCTCGACGAACATTTCCATCTGCGTGTTCAATGAATCGAATTTATTATCAATACACGAACGTGAATGTTGGACTCTTCGAATTTTATGATCGTGTATTTACTCTCGAGCTTGAGCGTTAGCGATAAGTTTGGCTACGAGAAGAGACGATTCTGTCGCGTGACTATTGATTCTAGACGCCGAAACGTCATAATATATATATGAAACGAACTAGAAATATACTTGTCTATTGGTCGTTCTATGATTTTCCTTCGCTTGTTTAATTCGATCGAAACGCGTTTTTTGCCTCATACGGATTTCTACCGGGCGCCGTAAAAAACGGCAAGCTACAAGTTTTCAAAATTTTTACTTGAATAAAGTTCCTCAGACAAAATTTCTCAAAATTATTTAGAGCTTTCTGAATCTTACAAGTTCATCGATTTTTCTGATGATACATAGTACATATCTTGCAATAAGATATACACTTCTTCAAAGGAACTCTTTTCTTCTTTCTTCTCTTTTCTCTTATTTTTATTTCTTCTCCAAATTTTCTAGTGTATCTTAGTTTTCTCCGCCAATACTTAATATGTGGATATTATAATAAACTCTTCAAAATAGGCGAGAAAAACTTCTGAACTTCAAAACGTTTCTCTAAGGGAAAATTTTTGTGTTCGCAAGCACTACCTTTCTTCGTTCTATGAGAGATCTGTGCGCACCTCGAGGAAATGTCGTCTACTCGTGCTCTGATTATATTTAATTGATGCGATTATCAATCAGTGCTACGCTTATGATTGTATGTGGCTTAATATTCGTCAGATGTACTCTTAATCACCGCCGCGTGGCAACGTCTTAGCGCGAATCCGGCGACGCACCTCGCTTCCAATTTCGCACCTCCGAAAACGTGCGTCGCGCTCTCCTCTGGTCCCTTTCGCGTTGGCTTGTCGCGAGCCAATCGAGCCGCAGCGTCGCTTTCGATGTAAAGGATTAATCATTGATCCCGCGATCGTCGTCCTGCCGCGTCTCGATGCCGCGGCGTCACACACCGAAAAAAAACTTTCAGGGAAAAGGCATGCGCGTCTGATCGTACCGATCATCGCATCGACACTGTGAATGACTTGTCCTCGCTTCTTGTCAATCCCTAATGTGATCTATACTGTGAGTCCGACTGGTCAGCACTAGTCGACGAAAACTATCGTTGCGACACCTTGTCGCTTATACTGTTCTCTTAATAGTAACGGGAACTAGCTGTTGTCTATGGACCGACAATTTGCAGTCAGCTACAATCGCTATTCTCCATAACTTCCTTAACGGACCATGTTATATTGCTACATATATATATGTTCCCTCTCGATCCCCTTGCGGGATATTCTGCGAGCGTGTGTATCGCGTTCTCTATGCAACCCTGAATATACATTGGACATACGATGGTACCAATTACATACATTACGTGACAGAACGATCGAATGTGGTGCTAAAACCGCTTGGTCCGAAAGGTGTTCGCGTCACAGTGTGTTTTGATAATTGTCCATCGCCGCAATTGTCACATTGGCGCGCTTTGATTCCTGAAACGATTGAAACAGCTACCACGAAGTGAACGGGCGAGAAACCGCATCGATAGTCGGACGAGCAACAGAATTACGTTGTTACAGTATAAAGAGATATGATGATTTCCATCTCTTTCAATTTTAAGTACTACCGTACTTTACTACCGCACCAATTATTTTTTTTCTTTATTTTTTAGTAATGTTTTTCATATTGAGTCTCTCCCGAAAAATATCTTTTACGATATTTCGCAACTTAAATGTATTGAATTGTGTGTGTCGAATCGCTTTTTTGCTAAACAATTCTCTGTTCTCAAAATGGTTCGTTAACATTTCGTCAAGCTAACAATTAATCCAAACTTCATGTAGTCGTACGATCACTAGTCGTTCAGTTTTAGTCACAGCTGCTTTTACTTAAAACAGCATAATAGGCGTTACTGATAGTTTACGTCTATCTTGTAATGAGCTTGTTTCTTTTCTATTTCTGAGATGGGACTATTTATTATTTTTTTCCAATTTCTATCAATAAATAAAAGAAATAATCGAAAATCAATCTCAATTACGTTCTTTCTATTAGATACGTAGAGGAATATCAAAAGAGAGACACGCTGAAAGGATTCCTCGCAATTAATCTAATCGGATGTTTCTCCTGCTATTGTTAAAGCAGCGGCAATAGGTACTTAGGCGATCCCAATTACTGATAATTTATACCTCGACCCCGTCGAGATCTCGACGTCGGGCTCGAGTCGTCGCTATTTATCTATAGGCGAAGTATTTACCAATGATATTTGCATTATCGAACGTTAAATTTTCGTTCCTCAGCTGCTGAATGGAAACGGAGACCGAGCGGGCCAATTTATACATGGGTTGAAGATTTATTTACGGACGGCGATCTATATATGCGATGTAGCGTCGCGCGTTAATCTACGCGGGACTAGTGATAAAACGGGAATGTTGTCGATCGGATCGTTAGTGCTAAGACGCTCCTATCTTATGCCTTCGCGTCGAGAATCTCGACGGTAACGTTCTCCAGGACCGGGTCGGTGACGTTGTTCGTATGATTCGGAGATTTGTTAGATTTCACCGAGGCGGCCGAAGCGTTCCCGCTGCTGTGGCTCCCACGTCGCGATCCTGTGCGTGACCCTGGCGACAGAGATTTTCTTGCTAAAGTATCGCGTGCTTTGGCGCGACAGCGCGGCAACACGACACGAAAAGCCAGAATAACTTTAAGCATGAAGACCTGCGCGGAAGAAATGCATTAGTCAGAGCAAAATAGTCAATCGTCACAACGTCGGGAGAATGCATGAGTCTGAATGCGCGCGCGTATGAATGTGTATACATATATATATATATATGTGTGTGTGTGTGTGTGTGTGTGTGTGTGTGTGTGTGTGTGTGTGTTTGCGGCATGTATAATAATATGAACATGCTACACGTTTTTTCTTTTGCAGCGAAAGAATTTAAGTCTCGACACTCGAAAGGTAGAAAAGATACTCGGCTAGAAAAATGTATTTTGCTTTCTTCGTGCACTTTTTTTATTAATTAATTTTTATTAATTAATTTCTTCAAAAATAGTTACAAACATATATATTACACAATATTGAGTTATAAGATATTGTCAAATTTCGGAAATCAACGTTTAAGCATTAGATATATTAATAACATACAATCAAGAACTAGCAATTTGTTCTTAGCAACTTCATTTATATACGATTAGAGTTGTATGAAGAAATTTACAGAAATTCAATCCCGTACATTATTTTAATTACCTATTTAATTCAATCTGAGAAATAGATGATCTTCAATGTCTGTGTATGAATGAGATAAGACTTCTTTAATCTTACCGTTTAATTAAATCGACAAGTATTTCATGAGATTATTGCAAGTTTAGTGATTGCTTCAGCATGTTCATGAATTTCGTGCGAAAATGTGAACACACGAATGTAAGTGCACTTTTGCGAACCAAAATTTCTAAAGTTTATAAATTGCACTATGTCATTTTTCTACTTCTCATTAGAGGGAATAAAAGAACCTTTTTCAATATCAATATGCATTAACCAAATTAAAAAAGAAAACCTTTTGCAATTCCTCTCACGTTAATCAATATAACAAAATTGTAAAAAATGAATTCGATAATTTTAAAATTATTTAATTTCAGAATGTTCCTATTCCCTCTTGATGCTATATATCTATGCTTCCTTTCATCAAAATATTTTCTCTACGTAGTTACTATCGATGAGTGTGATGTCTCTATGAACGAATTGTCGTGCAGATGCAAACAACGATATTTTACTATAGCAAGCAACTATATTCGCAAATTTCAATAAACTATGTTTACAAGAAACTTTCTCTAGTATAACTCACAAGTTACTAAACTGAAGTTGCGACGTGTCCTCAATAGGGCGTGTATAACACTAGATTGTATAAGATTGTAAACGCTTTAGTCTCGATTTATTTATACTTGTGTTTTATTTACTTTTGCAAAACAGATCGTACGCAGAAATAAAATTGTTAGAAAACAAAACCAGATTTGCCCTCTTAAGAAATCATGTCGCATCGGAAGAATTTTTACAATAGAGCGCCTCAGTCGACAGAATGGTCAAGAACGATGGTCACAGTTGGGATCTTTAAGAACAACTACTTTAAACGTTGACTGCAAAGAGAGTTGAGTTTATTAAAAAATATATTTTGATGATAAATCAAGGTATATTGCTATGTCAACTTGAACTTCGAATCAAATTAATAAACTGCGCGAATGAGAAATTATATTTAATATAGTTGGATGTATGTTAGTCATAATTATTTTCTGAACATGTAATGCGCGAAATAGATTTAATTTAAAAGATAAACGACAATACACACAATATAACAATTCGGATGTCATTTGCACAATTAAAAAGTAATAATGTTTTAAAAACTAATAATTTTAATTCAAACATCAAAGTTAAAAATGTTAAAATAGAGAACTCAACGATTCTAATGTAGGCAAAAGAATAACTCTTCAATTCGATTAACGATCTAGCTACCCTCTTGGCAGGCGACTGTACATGCGTAAAGTACAAGAAGATTCTGCATCAAGGAGTATAAAAAGAGCTCTTCTACATAAAAGTAGATAGGTAAGTAAATAGTCACCCTTAAATATGGATACTTGTATGTATAATACATACGCAGTCCCGTGAAAATCGATGCACTCCAAGTCCTGTTTTTCAAATGAAATCCTCGTAGATGGAGTATGATGGAGTATGTGATGCTTATGCAATCTAATCAAATTACGCGACCACACGCGAGCCACGCATTCATTATCTATAAACGTGTTCGGGGAATCCTAATCCCTTCGGCAGTAGAAATTTGATTAAGTTGATGGGAAAATAATATGTAAATATGTGCTTTTACATACATTACAAATTTATTATGCAAATTACTATAACATGACTTGCAAATTATCAATTTATGAATACTTACAAAATATTGACAAAGTTTTTGGAAGGAAAGATATTTATGTAAATCAATTCCTAATGTGCTATATATTTTTTAAATGAAAAATCAATATAGAGAGATATTAGTTATTAAAATACAAAACATTGATAAAATAAAAGTAAAATATAAAATATATTAATAATTAAGTAACTAAACATGTAGCTTTCTTAGCAATTTAATTTTTTATAAATTGATTATAAATTATGTAGTATGTAGACATATCGTAATCATGATCGAAATAAATCGATTATTAATAGAATAGAATATAAAATAGAGAATAGAACATAAAATCTCTTGCTTGGCAAATATAAATCCGAGATTTGGGAAACGTCAACCATTTATGGTGAATTAGTCACTATTGCGCGCAACACGCAATTTCATATAAATAAATAAAAGTTTTTGAGAGAGAAGAGATTATATAAATAACAATGACAATAATGAACGCGATAATGATATAGAAAAATTAAAAATAAAATTAGCAAATATTTTAACCACGTCTCTATAATCATTCACATCAATTTTTGCCTTAAATTAGATTTAAAATTTTGCTCATTAATTATTTCAATCAACTCGCAAATCATTAAAATTGTCTTCCGCTTGATTCATCGATTTTCACAGAGCTGCATCGGAAATATCACGAAACAGACAGGAGAGAGTCGCTTGCTCTATTTGAACAGGGTTTTGAATAACAAGTTGCTTGCTTAGTAAGTGAATGAAAAACCCATACGGCTCATTCTGTGCTGTGAGTGGTGAGAGTGTTTCGCACCTTGCGAGGCGTTCGGCGAGTGGGCCCTCAAGGACGCCATCGAGGGCTGCCTCGACGGAGCTCGTACGCTCGCCCTCGAGCCGCGTCTCTCCTGAGCGTGCAACAGCTTGTTCTCTCTCAGCAGCGAGACGTTCATCAGTCGCGCGTTGGGTGTATTAAAAATAGTGCGGTTCTCTCGCCAGCGAGCCCTGCAATACCACATCGCACCAAATGATTAACAAATATCGGATGCCTGCGGCGAATTTTTTAATTAATTGCATGCGGGTACCCTCTTCCACTTGTTGTCAATATCTTAATTCTTTTCACGTGGCGGAATTTTTACAATATAAGTAGCTGGGGCGTGCTTTTAAGCGAATCTTGAAATTTTATCTTAGGCCGGTATTTATAGTCGATTCTTATATTTAAGGTAGTCCTTTCGCAGCACCTAGTCAAATAACAGTCCATCTTGAGATAATTGAAAAAAAATATATTGCAACATCCCAATAATAAAAACAAAATACAATGTGATTTTACACGCATGAATTAATCATATTTAATAATTAACTAATTTAGGAAATTACGACAGTAGTGTGGTTGGACTCGATGGTTTCGTCCATGTCGCCATTTTGTTGACGTACAGATACATTTGGCAACGCCGCAGTAGCTACTCTCCTGTTTGGAGGAGTGATGGAGCGACATAATATACGCGCTGTCCATGGAAGTGCGAACGGACGCTTTATTTCGAAAGCAAAATTTAATTGGAGACAAAATGTGCTAGCGTCGAGGAAAAAATCCGGCACCCCGGCGGTCCCTGACGTGCCCGAGGAGTCATTTGAAGTCTATGGACACCGTATCGTAGAATTGAAAACTCTTGCTCACGATCTTTGGTGCACAGTTTGTGACATTCCTTGAATATCGGACTAATATGGAACTTCGGCACAGCTGATTGCATACATTTTTCCTAGAGGCTCTCTAATTTCGACACTATCACTTTTCAATTTTCCAGTCGTTTCTCCTCAACGGTTAGAGATACTGCGATTATGTTCGAATAAAAGATGTTTCTTTTTTCAAGCTCTATCCAACGACACCCTACATGACATACGTTTCTATTTGAGATTTCAAAGTTGACCCCGGTGACCACTACTTCCGGTCAGTTCCGGAAAACGGAAACACCTTTATTCAATTCGGATAGGAATTAGGACTTAACATTTCTCTCCAACTTCCTGTCACCTCGCGTTTTCGGAAAAATCGAGGTGGACGGGTGGTCTGATACACCCTGTATACATGTAATCGCTAAGTGCATGTATTATTCATTAAAAGCGCGGATGTGGCGATTTTCCCATAAGAGACTATGTTAAAACTCTTAACTATTAACATCGCTTATTTCTTGTAAAGTGTCGGTAATGTCACCTGTCTTTTCGTACACATGCTCCTTATTACTGTATATTCAACATATATCAAATTTAGGTCCCCATCTAATATTCAGTCTGATGAAAGGACTATCTTAAGATCGTCTTAAGTTGAGTTTTAAGTGGTCTTAAGATTCTGTTCAGCCAATGAAATGGCTGTATAGCATCTTGAAAAAAATCGTGCTTAAGACGATCTTAAATCATTCACATCAAGAATCGACTATGAATTCCGCCCTTAGAATGCTCTTATCTTGTAAGACTTACAAACGTTCCGTGAGTTAAATTAATGTTTTTATTTTAGCTTTGCAAATAAGCAATTTTTATACATAATTATAATTGCATTTTTGACATGTATTTTGTATTTTAAGAGATGAGAAGTTTTGGAAACATAATATTAGCAGATATATTTGAGCAGTTTCGTAAAATCGAAATTGATTTTGCAAACGCTAAAGTGTTCTATATGCGAACTTGTTTTTTCGTGAATGGCACCGTAAAATAACGCTGCATTATTTCCAGCAGAAACACATACACAATGACATATAACAATATTTTGAGAAATTTTATTCATTCTGGGTGCTGTATGAAAACATTCTATAAATAAGCAATTATTTTATCGAACACTGTTCGTCAACATTGCAATTTCTTGAATAAAACAACAGTCATCCGAGCTAAATACATATTTATATTCAAATTCGGGCAACTTTACAATTAAAGTTGTCACCAGAGCACGATTTAATTCCATCCTACGTTTAAACCTGAATTAACGTTTTAATTATTTACGGCTGACATGCAAGAGGTTTCTTGAAATCGGGTCGCGTTATTATTTAAAGGAATCTACAAATTTAATCGATGTCTATCAAAATGCTTGCTGCATTTTGATATAAATTGCACTCGATTGTTTCTAATGCTAATTGAGTTCAATATGGTCCGCTTACTTGCTGAAGAGTCTAAGAACGACGCAAATGATGATGAACATCAGTGCCATGGCAACGAGAATGCCGATCATCGCCGGATCGATGTACCGGAGGCTGGTTGGCTCTTTGACCTCGGCTGAAAACAAATTCGTCGGTTTGCACCAGGGACCGCGAAACTAGGAACTCGTAAATTAAATCCCACATGTCCTAATGGAATTAAAAGTCAAACGTCCATCGTATTATCAATGTAGAACAAAAGAACGAACTTAAAAGAAGAATAATGCATGTTGAGTACAAAGAATATGTGTATTAATTATTTACAATAAATAGTTATAACTGATCACTTTGTCATTTCAACATTCTTCTCCCATTAGTAATTTTAAGTAATAAACTCTTGAATTTACAAATCTTATTTGATACTCATTATTAAAAAGTAAAAGCGAAAACAACATACTATTTATCAGAGAACTTGAGTTAAATAACTGTACATATCCTTTTAAACGATCATTAACCGCGACGTTCCATACTTCTTATTTCTGTCTTTCTGCGCTCTCACGCAAGGAAGATATTCTTGGCGTGCGAAAGATATCGGAATCGAGCATGTGGGAGAAGCTTCATTAATTCCGGCGCTTTCAATTCTCCGCGAACCGTGCCGAAGTCGTGTCGGCACGACAGGATTTTCATTAAACTTGTCATGTTCTCATTTCTTGGAAATTCCGTTCCTTACCTACGCAGGTTATTACACCGTCCGCCTGCGTCACTGGGATCTTCTCGAAGAGGCAGATGCATCGGCCGTCGCGACATTCCGTTTGGTCTACTCGCATCTCGCATTGCTCGTGGAAGGAACAGGACTCGTTCACGTTTGCCGCTAAAATAATTTTCAGAGTACATTTACCGTACGGTTGTAAATGGAAAATTCTAAATGCGCCGTAAAAGAATTTGGAAAAACACTCTAAAATATAAACTACTGTTGTATAAAACTATCTACACAATAGGCACAAAACTCTTCAGTTCAACGTGTGTTCTGAATATCAACAAATTTTTTGACATTCTAAGCTACTGTATTTACATTAGATAACTTTTAAAAATTTCTTTCTCTATTATACTCACATTGTTAAAGTTTATTTCTTTTAATTAGTTATTCTATTCATTAACGTAATGGAATTTACTTCTCATACATGCACTAATAATATTCTTAAGCCTCGGCGTTACAGTTTACTCGCAACGATAATCGGGTCGACTTGTTTGATCGCGAGATTTGCACGGTTTACCGTGTGATATCATGTACGAAATCGCAATTAATAGATATGGCAACTTGGCCAAGAAGGAAATAGAATTATTCTCAATCGAGATAGCACTAGCCCATTTAGCCAGCAAGTGCATTCGCGTATGGAAATTAATCGCACTGGCATATGTGCCATGCTGGTTCGCTTCTCCTAGATTAAATTTTTTTTGTCTGCTAAACTTTACTTTGTGCGTAGCTAATAATCTATAGCTACATTAATATCTTAACATAGTATTTTAGAATTAGTTTCTTTTGTGAATAGCTATATATTATTACTAATAATGTTGTCACGTGACGCTGTTTCATAACGCCGCAGCTTAGAAAGTCCATGAAAGAGAAGCCACTTCAATTTTCTCCCTATGAATTGAGATTTCCCTTGGAGATTCTAATATATTTTATATGCACAGTCGTAAAGAAATGCCACGTGCAGAACGCCAGAAAGCATACCGACTTACCATGTCCGCACTTGTCGAGATGATTCGTGGCCTCAAATTCTTCCTTGCAGGCGCATTTCTTCTTTTTCGGTTCACAATAGGAGTCATCGAAGCCGCAGTCTTTGTCCGCCCGACAATCGTCGCCAAATTTTCTTGTGCCTCTACCGGATAGATCTAAAAAGATACAATTATTAAAAGAATAAAATATTTATATTGTATGTTAAGCACTTCTAATTGCTAGTGGTCGCATCTCACATCACATTTCCGTTAAAAATAAATCAATCTCATATTAGCCTCTGAAGCAATTATAGCTTAAGCTCACTTTAAACGATCTGTAATCATTCGCGTCTTTAAGATAAAACTGTGTTTATAAAATTTAAGATAAAACTCTGTTTATATTCTTATATATCATGTAATACGATAAACGTTTGAAGAATCAGAGTACATGCATATATAAAATATATATTAAAACACATACATATAAAAATATACGGTATATAAAATTATAAATAGATTTCTATTCTAAAATCTGATACGAGACATATGGAACCTTTAATTTGGTTTTACAGTTAGTCAGTATATATAAAAATTTTTAATTTTTCTTTTGCTTCTTTTAAACCAGATGATTTTTTTAAAGCTCAAATTTATCAAAAAATGTATTATATAAACAGTTGAAAGATAGAAACAGGATGTGCAAAACTACCAGTCGCGGTAACTGTGCAGACATCTCTCTGATATACGCACATATTCAAGTGTACATAAAAAGGAGTATGTATGCGCATATAAGAGATGCACTAAAACTGACAATATTACAACGATTGCAAGTTTTGCGAAATTCCTCGATTTACACTTTCTCAATTTTTAGTAGAATAGTAGATGAGTCTTCTCTTCGCCAGTGAAAAAATAATCAGGGTAATTTTTTGTTCGACACGACTGGCCATTAAAAAACTTCTTACGACGTTTCGACCATAGTTTTTGGTCCTTATCAAGTAATAAAAGTTTAAGTGTTGCTTTGTAATTTAAACTTTTATTACTTGATAAGGACCAAAAACTATGGTCGAAACGTCGTAAGAAGTTTTTTAATAAATTTGGCCAGTCATGTCGAACAAAAAATTACCCTGATTTTAGTAGAATGTTAACACTAAAACTACCACCGCCGGTCAAATGACCGTTTTTAAACTTTTGATTAAAAATTCTGCATTTAATGTTATCGCTTTTCCTCAATTGACTTCACGACTTTTTCTTAATATACATATAATCCATTTTTCAATATCTATCTCTCTTCTTCTTTCTTCTGATAAACATATTACCCGCATTCAATTGAAAAAAATAAAACTTTTATTTAAAAACCGGTCATTTGACCGGTTCGGAAATAGGTATATATAAATTGTCGGTAGCTTTAGTGTTAATGATTCGTTGCAAAAGAGCTGACTAGCCTCTCTTTCAGGGATGCCTGATTGCTGTATTGTCGATGAATAATGGTCCTATCTAAGTTCCACCCTATAACGTTCAGAGGACTGAAAGACCCTTCTCTCGCCTTGGATAATACGCGCCGATTCGGAAGGGTCGTTAAAAGGAATGAAATGATTCCAGCTCGTCAAAAGGCAAACTCTTTCATCTCTGCCATAAATTTCTCAAGCGACGTTAAACCTCACAGCGCGTATCTCTCGCCTTCACGTAAAAATGCAAACACTAAATATTACAGTAAAACGGTGGGTTAACAGGATTGAGCATTCTCAATTAAATATTATCTCGAGTTACTAATTATAAAATTAATAAAAACTTGTTATTTTATCTTTAATCATTTTAACATATTACACAAACTGCTCCGTTTACCAGAAGGCAATTATAGTTTGCAGCGGTATACATGGAAATTTTTAATCTTCATTTCGCTTCCGTTTTTAAATTTTCGTTTTTAATTTTTTATTTGATAGCAGTGTAACAATGCTTTCGGGAAACAATGTTGTGCACGATATTTATATCCCTTTCATTGATTCGGATCGCATGGAAATTGCATAGAGCTGCAAGCAAGGATTATATGCACGGGCTTCATACACCCTCTGGAAAGTTTACACGCGGGATGCTAGTTGGCCAACCGCGGAAATTTGATTAGTACACAGCACCGACTTCAATTACACAGACGTTTAGATTGATTTTCCTTCATATTTCTTTTATGTGCGACGTATATCGTGCCCTTTCTCAATCGAATAAACGATTAAACCTATTTCTCCTGGATAATTTCACCAACTATAATTTGAACTATAATTACAATAGTCGCAACTTAAATGATTTTATTGCGTCTATATAACATTGAATCAAATAAAGATTGCGGATTAATGTCTTTTACAATTTAAAAGCGTGAAGCGTACTAAATTCGAGGAGAGAGAATTTTAAAGAAATTTTAAATTAATGATCTGCACGTCCCTGTTTCTCGTCCTAATTGCACCGTGCTGAAAATTATCAGAAAATACCAGGCCTCTCTTAGGGTTAAACAATCCGTTCGCGCGGCGACCTGGAAAGACGGGATCAAGGGTGGCGACTATTCGACGGCTCGAAGTTAAAATGGCGCCAAGCGGGTCAATCTACGCGTTAAAAGTGGGTCAGTCCAGTTCTGTGGCACGCCGCCAATGCTCTCACGTGCAAAACCTCCCACAACTATCGTCGCCATCATCGTCCCATTACCCTTTTTTTTCTTTCAAATTACTTTCTGTATACATACGCCCACTCGAGGGCGTATGCATGCACTCATTTGTGCGTGTCTTTTAATCGGCGCAGTATCGAAAATCGAACCGAAAGACGCGAACTTGATTGAATGCACTGGGAATATCAACGCCGCAATAGGGATGTTACTTTTCCCTCCGAGTAAGTATCTTAAAATAGGAATTATTATTTCAGTAGCAGGTGTAATTTAATGCCACAGCGGGAAGTTGTTGCGTCACTTGTGACTTGCTTATTTCGAACGTAATGCGCTGAGTTTTTCAAGCATTAGATATTCATAAAGTTTCACGTGGCCGTTAATTAATTTTCTGCACTGAATGGATCCTGAATGAACTTCCCTACTCTGATGCACGCTTTCTTCCGCTTTTGCAATCTCTACTTCGATACTATAGCACAGATATTTTTCTTCTTATATACGTGAAAAGCTCAACAATTAATCATTTAAGGATTAATTAATGTTGTTAATATCATTTTGATGATAAAACATCAAGGTAGAGACTGAACATTATTTTATTTTTCTTCTGAAACAAAAATTGTTGATATATTGTTATTGTTATTAATTGTTATAAATAACAACCATCTCATTTAACGCTCAACATTTAAAATTATCTTAAATGTTATTATTTAATTATTATTTTAAAAATTAATTATCTTAGTTTAATGCAGAATTAATATGCCAAGCGTTGAAGCATTTGGTGAGATGAATAAGTTCCGCTATTCTAAGACACGAATAGATACAGTAATCAGTTAAGAATTCTCTTTTTCTAAGAGAATTCTTCTCTTTCTTTTCCTCTGTTTTCAGGTAAGCATTTTCAGGAAGAGAAGGGGGGGACATGTAGCTCCTAAATGCAAACTCGCGCATCTCCTCCTTGTTTTCCACTTCTCTTCTAGTATAATTCCGAAAATTATTAAAATTTTCCTCGTTATTTTATAGGTTTTTAAACACAAATAAAAAACAAGCACAGTCAATTCGTTTGTTAATAATTAATTTAACGAAGAATTTAATTAATAAGTTTTGTCACACTATAACACGCGCATTGCCTACAAGCTCTCCTCCACGCTTCGATAGCTCGTTATCGCGACTATTCCGTAGCATTCGCGTCGCCATTTTAATATAACGAAATCAGCGATTCATTGAGCAGTTATTTGCCTGGCATCGCATGGGCATGAGATGCCAGTTTCTGTCCATTTAGATACAAACCACATCCCAGATGGTAGGATGATAGCATCTCTTCTCCCGCATTTCCTCGTACTTATTACTAGATACCATGAAATGCGACGAAAAACGCAGATCTGAAATGTAAATCTGAGTCGCAAAAGAATCTTCTGCTAAAAATAAAAAATAATAGCTTAAAATATTATGCAGAGTGTATCCTTGTATTATATTACAATCTAAAAACTTCTGCTAAAAATAATATGCACGGTGTATCTCTCTCTTTCTCCTCCTATTATATTACAATATAAACATTTCTGTTAAAAATACTGGCTTTGAAAATGAGGAAGAGAAGGGGGGGAGATGAAATAATATTTTTAATCATAGCATTGATAGTCTCTGTTGATTCGTATCTAAATAGACAGAAACCGATATCTCATGCCTATGCGATGCCAGGCAAATAACTGCTCAATGAATCGCTGATTTCGTTATATCAAAATGGCGACGCTCAGTCTCGACAAGATGGCGATCTTACCTGCGATTAGCGATGCTATTACACTCTCCTTACACTCTCGTTACACTCTCATTATTGCTCGTAACTTGAGAAGATTTATCGTTATAAGATGCTCGAGGTGTTCCCATGGACACTTAGTTCCATGACATGGAATGGGTTGGGTCACGACAGGATGATAAACATGCTCAGAATGCACGAGTTTACAGAGAGAATTTTTCTAGACTGATAAAGACCATCGCATTTTACCGCTACTTTTATAGTCGCTTTCTGCGTGGCAAAGAGAAAAACAAGAAATATAGACATATAGTGACATATAGTGACATTATCTAATGCTATACAATTAATATTTATTCTTACAATCGGGGCCGCGCGAAATATTAGATTGGCGCGAAGAGTTTGTCATATTTACTAAATAAAATTTAAAGTATAAAATAAAATTTTAACAAAATCGAAGCAAAATTACCGCCACATGCGTCTAGAAAAAGTTTTCAAGTCTCTTTTTAAAGAACTTTTTCAATTTTATTTAACACACAGCCTGATGGAAATGCAAACTTTTTATATCAAATCAAAAACTTTATTGTATCTAATACTTTGCAATTTGTAGTTTTGCGAAATCTATTGCTGAAGATCGAGAGATAGAAGATACATTCGACCCAAAATTTTTTATGACACAGCATAGCTTTAGTTTAACACTTTTTCCCACATTTTTATCATTTTATTCGTGCTATCTTAGATTGTTAAAATTGCTTGTAGATTGCACGTTATTCGACACGACATCAACGTAGCCACGACGATACCTGCACTTCGAGCGCATGGAGGAAAATATTTTTCCGGTGATTCGAAGATAGCTGCTGTCGAGTTTATCTGAAACTCAACGAAGGCCTTTACGACGAATTGGCACGCGAACAGATACGGTCCTCGCTGAAATATCGATTTTTCTTGACAACGAATCGGACTCGATTTCCTGCCTCTGCATCATGCAGGATCTCTTTTCTTCCTTTTGGATAAGATTGCTTAACTCGCTATGCTTTTCACGTGTAACATTACTGCGATGATTTCTTTTAACGAAATAAAACAATGTCAGTTTAATTTCCAGAAGTAAAATCTCTCTCGTACCTTGGAGAATCCAAAGCGCGACGAACGAAGCGGAAATTTAGGAAGTTCTCGAACGTATTTCACCGAGGAGTTTTATTTTGCGAGTTACGATTCTCTAGAGAACGGCATTTCGGGATCGGTACGACCGCCGAATAAGCAGTTCGCGGTCGCTCCTGCATGCATGTTCCGCCTAATATGTGCATATTAGATAACTCTATGACTACGACTGTCGGAACCAACCGACCAAAATTTCTCCCCAAAGACGGACGCTGTTACCCTTAGATTCAAGGTTCCGTCTTCCTATCTTCCGAGACATTTTCACCACTAATCGTTAATCTATTTTTTAAAAATATAAGGATTTCTGAGAGCAAACAAGGATAATTCGTAGTTATCATAAAAAATTTCATTAAAGTCTTAAGCGGAAAAAAGCGAGGAAATTAATTTTTTAAACGAGACAAATGAGCTCACAATTAAGTAGCTTCTTTTTATTGTTTTTCTAATGGATATCTATTTTTCTAAATAAATTTTTTTAATTATAGATTTTTACTCATAATAGAAACAATTTTTAAAATTGAATAACAAGAATATTTATACATATATTGGAGATCCAAGTATAATAATTACGCTTTTCTAATTTAATCGCCTATTATAGTTAAAAATAAAATGAAATGTTTCTTTCTTAAAAATTAAAACATATTATAATGGACGTAGCGTAAATGTAGTGTATTAGACAAAAGGTGCAATTATTCGAGAGACGCGGTCAACATTTAATACACGAACAGTGGCGCAATAGGCGCGCCTGTCGTCGTAAAAAGGAAAGAGATCGATCCGCGGGATGAAAATAACGAGCTTCATTTAACGGCATCAGGTTCTCAATCACGCGAGATGAGATCACGAGCGACAACGGGACGTTTATCAAAAGATAAATTCCTATCGCGTTTCATTCGTGTCATCAGGATCGTCGACGCCCGTGTTTTTCTCGGGTTAGAAAGGCGCATAATAATGTTAACGATGTTAAAACGTACATGTAGCTCTATAAAATTGCGTGCGCGTGCATATTGCGGCATCGTCGTCGTCACGACACGCAATTTTCCTTGCGGACTTATATAGATCATGATTCTTTTTACGAGACGAATATTTTATGCAAAAATTCGGAATCTACCAAGCAAACGCAAATTTTTGTAATTGAAATCAAAAGAACATTCAAATTTATCGAAAGCAAATTGACAATCTGCGCATCCAGACAATTCTAATTACCAATATGTGAAAAATTAAAAAATGTATAATTGTTAACAATATTCTTGTGTTTGCATTCCATTTTCTCTACAAAATTTATTCCGGATTCGTCGAGGGATTTTGTTACTGGACAATTTATGTAATCCGTTTTCATAAATTTTCAGTCGGCTAGTTTTGGCATTGACCCAAAAGTAAAACAGAAAAGAAAATGGAAATGAAAAAACCTTCTCGTATTTTCTGCTGGCATCGTTATCGTGGAATTAGAGCTCAGCTAACTGTTGGATGTATCGCGCTTATTAATCGGACGCTTCGTGTTATCCCTATTTCCTTGATTTCCAGTTAGCTAGTTTTGGTCGATCCGAAAGTGCATAAAAAATGAAGATGGAAATGAAAAAAAAACGTTTTCATTTTTCTGATGACATCGTTATCGTGGAATTAGAACTCACAGCTAATTGCTAGAGGCATCGTGTTTATTAATTGGACGCTTTAGGGGCTATTTCAACTTATGTCCGATGATGGTGTACGAGGGTGAGTCAATATTTATCCGCACTCTATTTTTTAAATTTATTATAACTACAAGAGAATTTGCAAATACATTATTTTTTCACGTAATCCCCTTACTTTTCAACGCACTTAGGCCCGGTTCCACAACTTGCTTTAGCCGAAGTTTAACTCGTTAAACCTAATCAGGATTGGTCTATAACGAGTTAAACTCTGGTTAAAATAGGTTGTGGAACTGGGCCTTAGTCCAACATTGCATAAGATTATTTACATCCTCAAAAAAATTTTTTTCGGTTTCGTGATCCGCATACACTATATCTTTCATCACGTGTTGAGCAGCAATATGTGAACGCGCATTGTCGTATAACATCAAAACCCTTTACGACAATAAGCCTCGCCCTTTCAGATTACCATTTGTTTGGTCCACTAAAAGAAGCACTAAGAAGTCATTGATTTCCTTCGAACCAACACGTGAAAGATGTGGTGTATGCATGGCTGACCACGAAACCGAAAACTTTTTTTTTTAGAACATAAACAGTGTCTTATGCGACGCTGGACTAACAATAAGTGCGTTTAAAAGCAAGGGGATTACGTGGAAAAATAATGTATTTGTAAATTCTCTATTGTAGTTATAATAAATTTAAAAAACAGTGCGGATAAATATTGACTCACCCTCGTATATCACAACTTCCTTCCATTGATTACAGACTAAAGATGAAATAAAGCCGATGAGCCTGTGGAGTTTAACGAGTTCGAAATTAGTCTTAAGAGACTATCATCTAGAGATCTCGTAATCCTCTCTGGAGGGTTACGCCTTTAATCGTACAACTATAAGCTTGTTATCTTTAATGGAATAAATTGAATTTCTGTTGAGTGCTCCACAATAATAACATTACTTTCTAATTAAATAATATTTTAATAAACACTTATTAAAATAAAACATTTACTATTTCTCCATATAGTTATAAAATTTAGTACAAATAATTAATCTTTTTTATAGCTTATATTTATAACAATAATATATCAATGTAATGTAGATTTATGCATATTTTGTTATGTAATTATTAACATAAACACAGATATTCAAATTCCACATATAAATATCAATTCTACATAATTGCAATCAGTTGAAATTTATTATCAAAACAAATTATTAGTATAAGATATAATGACAATAAAATAAGTTAAACAATGAAGTCAAACACAATAATGCTAAACTGCAGCTTCCAAACTTCGTTTCTTCAGTCGCACTTACTTAGAATTGTGCTTTTCACGTAGAGAATCCTATCGGAAAGACAATAATGTGTTTCTCGCGACGAAAAAGCCACGACGTATTTTGCGGAAGTACCGCGCAACAGATTGCTACGGGCGAATGCGAAGCACGACAAGCATTCAATGTCCTCCAAAATAGGTAGGCGTACATCGATTCTTGCGTAAAATCCGTTATCGGATGCAGCTTCGCCACGAAATTCACTGGGCAACTAACGGCGCAAAATTAATTTGCCTGCGTGGGAAGATTAAAATAACAACGAAGTGTAACATATCAAGTAGCTTGGTTCATCGCTGTTATTCTACTTCATTTTAAAATTATCGCAGATGGATCGATCGCAGTATGTTATTACAAAGTGCAAAGTAAAACGAAATGCAGCGAAAACAAAAATACCTGTGCAAAAATGCAGAGTGCATTTGTGCGACACCTATAGATGCAAAATACTGACCCTTCTATTTTTGCATGTGTTGAAATCGCAATTCATACGTTAATATACAGGATTACTCAGCCTAGAAATATATCGTCTATTTCCACGAGTTTTAGTCGTGCCTCTGTATTTATGCTTGCGTGATGGTCAGTCATAAGATGACTAATCAAGAAAAAAACGATTGAGGGAAACAGCGAAAGGAAACTAATTATTAAAACTGCTTGATGTACCAGCGCAAAACATTGCACGTTTTTGTAAAGATATGACGCGCCTTTAGAAAAAAGTTTACACTCTATCAAAATATTTTTTTATTAGAAATGTCTGTGAAAAATGTAGCGTAAATTATGAGTTGTAAACGACAAAGAGTTTGACTTTTTGTTAAGGGGGGATGCCAGTTTAACCGGGCGAAAAAATGTGATTTTTTAGAAATTTTTTTTGAGAAAACTGAATGATATTGGAATAATTGTTTAATTGGGATAAAGAAAGGCATCCTTAAGGAATAAAAAAATATGTCATTTTTTATTTTTTTTAAATTTTTGTCGTGTTGATGTACAACTTTATCACACAATGTCGATAGCGCGGCGTGCAATGTAGCAACGAGCTGAGTCATCTGAAGGCAAAAATCAAAAATTTCCTTCAAAGCTTATTCAATTACGCGGGGATTATACCAACTTGCAAATAAAAATATGAAAAATTGAAGCAGTTACAGCAATCGTAAGAAAAGTGAAATCTTTTTGACCAAAAAATCAATTTTCTATTGTTGATAAAAATGTTATAAATAAACAATAAAATTGTAGCGGTTGGTATAACCCCTGAAGAAAACTATAAGGAATCGAACCGTACTTTGCAAATGTCATTTAGTTAATGATTTTTTTAGTTATCCTGCACGCCAAATTGGAAAATGTATAATAGTTTCGAGATAAAAAACGCATTTAAAGATTACCTCTTCGCGAAAAAATAGTTTTTCATATTGGAATGGAATGATATTGGATATGGAACATATTCTTCAAGCTTTATACTATTGATTTATGCAAAAAAAATTTTTTCGAATTTTTTGACCGATCAAACTGGAATCCCCCCTTAAAACTGATAGATAAATTCAATGTTGGCTGGAAATCGAATAACTTTACAATGTTTGTTGGAAATTGGATAACTTTAATAATTCGACCATGTTAAACGTGTTCGACCGTAATTATGCATTCTGTTCCACATAATTAAGGTATATTCAAACGCGCGATAAAAACTATCGATATCAGCAATAAGTATCTCGATCTAATTACTGTATATTGTACAAAAATCCTGATTAACTTAATATAATACTGCGCGTTAATTAGTCACTAACAAATTATTCATAATATTGAGTAATATGAACAATCAAAATATCCAGCGCGCAAATGAAGCTGAAATAAAAGGTAAAAAATAAGATCACTTTACAGTGCAAAACTATTATATATATAATAATTCAGAATATAATTTCGAACAAAAATACTAAAATTACTACTGCTTGACTGGCAAATATTGACATAATACGTTGTCACTATAATAAATTGATGGATGACAAATTGATGGATGATCTATGAACATTAATGTGATAAAAGCAATGTAATAACATTAATTAGGGCATCAATATCTACATTATTAATAAATGTCATAATGGATAATTCAACCGCAGAAAATTATTAATTTACCGACCTTTTGATACTGATTTAACTACGGTCGCAAATATTATGTCATAATGTTAATGACCGCGTAACTGTAATGATCCAATCCTAAAATTCCTCCCAAAATTATTATTGCCTCATTACGGTGAAAATATAACGCTCACTGCGCATTTATTACGTTATTATATTTGCATTAGCAATGTTAAATACGGTTCTCAACGGCCGTCCGATTTCGAAACCTGTACAATTGTGCACGTTATCGAAGAAAGTTGGGTTCACGTGAATCCGCAGTGCAGACTGCAGTACGTCCCTCACGTCTATTGCAATTTCATCGTTCGTTCACCTCGTTATTATGCGGAAAGGTGAAAAGAAAGATTCCACGAATACATGAATTTACATTGAAAGATAGATTCGTGAGTAACACATCTCGAAGAGATCTTAAGCTCACTTCTTAAAGTACAAACGAAGTTTTGAACGACATTGATCGTAATTCAAAAGATTTCTGTAATACATACAACTCTTTTTCCAAAATAACAATACTGTCGCGTATCAATTTATCATTTCTAGTTAAAGCACGTTTGAAAGATATTTATTTCTCGGCTAAGCGAGTACGCGACGGTTGGAATTAAAGTTTCGTTGCAGTCTGCGTCAAATCGTGCGCATAAGAAAGCACGACTTCAAGCATTTCGGAGGGGTAGTAGCATGCGCCTCGAGGCGCGTTCTAATTACGTTGTAACCTCGGATAAAAGGGACTCCGACGCTCTATAACCCTCTAAAGAAGACGTCCGTCGTAATTAAGTGCCACAAAGCGCAAATTGTACCGTGCCTGCATTGTATTATCGCGTATTGTGTTATCTTTCGTACCGACAGATAGCTACTTGTGAAAATAGATCTTTCAAAAAAATAAATATTTTAGAATGATCCGTATATATAGAAGGCACAGATCATTAAATCGGCGATAGCTCACCGTTTTCATCTGTCCCAGTATGATCAGAGAAGCAAGAGAACTTGATATTTAGTTAATTACCGTTCCATTACTGACACAGCAAAAAATCGTGTACAGCTATATCTTCATTTATCATATATTCCCCACACAGCACAAAACTTAACAGAAATGTTTCAGAAACGTTTCAAAGTTTCGAGAAAGTTTCTGAAACATTTCTGTTAAGTTTTGTGCTGTGTGGGTCGTTATCGTAAACATTGATTTTCTGGAACCTATATGCGATCGAAAAGGCCTGACTTATGACGAAATTTGTATGTTTTTTAGTTTTGACAATTCTAATATCTACAAACTCTCTATTTTTCAATAAAATTGGTCCGAGGTCGCTACTTTTAAGATTGAGGTAGAAATAGAGCTTTAAGGACCGATTGTTCCAACTTCTTGGTAAGCTAACTACCAGTTAAATCATATGTTTATCTTTGTCTAATTTGAAGAAGAAACAAAGAGAGACATATGATTTAACTATTAGTTAGCTTACCAAGAAGTTGGAACAACCGGCTCTAAAGAAAGAAAATATTTCTCTCTGTTTCAAATGTTCTTTATTCAAGCAACACTTTGTACATTGTATCTTTGTCTGGTAAATAATATAACACAGTATTTATTTCTTTCTTTTTAGTCTCCGAATATCATCTCTTTATTTAGTCTCTATCTTAACGTACAACGTTATTCACTGGTTTGTTCCCATGAGTCCTCGCAGTCCTTCCACCATACACACCTCCAAACACCCACAGACACGCACACACATATATACCTACTTTTCAATACATGTATATAACACTTTATATTTTTGAAGAGATGAAAAAGAAAGAAAATTAAGCTTACATCAAACTTATTGTAAAACAAATACAAAATTAAATTGTACCAAAAATTATTACGTGAAATACCATCCCACACGGAACAAAATATTTAATAGATATCTAGTGGATGTCCACATACCTATATGATATCCATATCTATTATGGATAACTAGTAGACATCTAATAGATACATAAAATATCTATATCTCCCGAGTAACCAGCGGGGATATCTACTGAATATTGATACAATATCCACATATCCATGACCACCAAGTATGCTACTAAAGATATTCATTAGATATCCACGAGTTATCCATACATCCATGTCCACCAGATAGCTAACAAAGATATTTACTAGATATCCACATGTTATCCATACATCCATGTCCACCAGACAGTTAACAAAGATATTTACTAGATATCAACATGTTATCCATACATCCATGTCCACCAGATAGCTAACAAAGATATTTACTAGATATCCACTAGAGTCCTAAATATCAGAGAAGCGACAACTTGTCTCTCTTCCTGATTGGTGGTCAACTATATCTGACCCTAAGATGGCGGCTACCAATGAGATTCTCTCTGGCGGCTACGGCGACAAAGTGGGGGTCTTAATTTACACTGACTAATACTAAAGCACCGTCACTACCACCACGGCACCACGTACGTGTGACCCTAAGGTGACCCTAAGATGGCGGCGCGGTGGCATGGTGGGGGGTAGTTGTCGCTTCTCTGATATTTAGGATTCTAATATCCACATGTTATCCATACGTCCATGTCTACTAAATAGCTATCAAGGATATCCAGTGGATTTATGAGCAGTACGCGGCATCGCCGCCAGATGGACGCGGTGGAGTTTATTTTCTCGTAAGTAAAAAACCCCTCAGGATAGAATAAAAGATTATGAGCAGCATTATGAGATTATTTACTCATGTTCTAATAATATGATTCTTTAAAAGAGAGTCCCCAAAAGTGGATTCCAAGATGAGATTAAAGAGATGTTACTTGGAAAATACAATTATATAATTAAAACGACGAAAAAATATTAAAGACGATTAAAATGGATATCTAACTAAATATCCATTAGATATGACATGGATGTCTAGTGAACATTGGCTTAGATATCCTATGGATATTTATGAGATCTCGAATTGCGGACATTTGGATATATCTATAAACCACGTCTAATGGATGTTTCCTACATATTCGTGGATATTCGAATATCCATCGGGAGATATCCATTAGATATCTAATACAAATTATGTTCTGTGTGGGATGCTTATTTGTAAATAATTATTATTTGAATGTTGCTCAACTTTAAATATATTTTTCTCGAAAAGATAATTTTCGTCATAAACCGAATTTCTTCGGAGAAACATACCTATATACATTCTTGCAAAAACATATTTTTTTATTATTAAAAATAATAGAAAAGGCGCGGCAAAGTACACCGATCGATATCTCTCGATAAATATTAGCATGTCGGTATTCAAGATATTCTTTCAATAATGAGCAGGTAAATATAACAATATTCTATTGAACGTACATGTAACCTGGTAAAAAAAACACCGTTCGTGCTGCAATAATATGTGCTACCGATGTTAGACGCAGAAAAGATGCGACAACATTCAGCGATCGATGCTTGACGGTGATTAAAACTTGCGCCGGCGTTGTTTAAACTTTTACGCGAGTTAGGAGGGACAAAGCCACAGAGACTGCCTCGCCCGGCGCATAACGCGATACATAATTCAACAAGAAACGACAGCCGTCGCTTACAAATACGATAGGTCTTTATTTTCCTAAAGAAGGACGAAACACTGCGGGAAGAAGAACCGAGACAACGTGGATTTTATATGCAGTAAAAAATATCTTGCGAAAAAAGTTCCTCAGACAATAACAAGTAAGACGAAAAGGGAATATATCGATCATTTGCTGTGTTTAAATATAAACAGCATTGTATATCAAAATCTGAAACCGTAATATTACAATACCTAACACAGTAAATAAAATAACTAGTGAGTGAAAAAGGGAAGAAAAAGAAAACTGCCAATCTCTATGTAACGTATGCACGAATCATGTAAATGTTATAAATAAAAATGCAATCTATTTTCACTACCAGTTGTCGTCGAATATAATTTACCTTAATTTGTTATCTATTTACTGGCGTAAGACTATACGTTATTTGTAGTTTATACAACACCTTCGACTTAAATAAAGGTGTATCTTCTCAAGATGTTCATTTAATATATATATGTTATTGCGACAAATATTATCACATGCCTCGGTGGTCGAACTGGCACGACGCCCGCCCGGAGTGTAGGGAGGTCCAGGTTCAAATCCTGGCTGAGGTAATATTTTTCGCAATAATTTCTTTACAGTTTTCGGGGAAGGGAAGATCTTATAGATGCTTATTAGCATAAACAATTATTAAAATTCTGCTCGTTAAGTAAACCAAAACCCATGGTCGCTAACGTAGTAAGAATATTTCTTCTATTTCAATTTAGCCAGTTGTCGTCGAATATAATTTACCTTGATTTATTTTCACTACGTTTAACATAGTCGATCTCTTCTTATAAGCCACGTAAAGCAAATTATTATTTCAAACTGGCCCTGTGAATGATTGACACGGCTAACAACGAAAACCAACTTTAAATTATCTTTAAGTCAATATATAGCAGAAGTGGAGCATAACTTATCTAATTATTAGGTAGTCGTCTGCAATTCCATTGTTCAAGTGCAATAAGTTCTGCGATTGAATTATATCAGTTATCTAGAAGTATGCCATCTAGTCTACTTTCTTGCGATGTAGAGCCCTACTACGCCAGATACTTTCCAAAAGAAGACACGACTGACTTTTCCACATTGTGGAAATTACATTGTGGATCAGATTATAATCAATTCCACGAAAAAAAATGTTCTCCTTTATGGCTCTATTTCATAGACAGACACAGCTACAGCTAAGCACTTATCAAAACGATCTTTATACATATAACAATAATAATCGAAATCAATGGCAATGATTCATGCAATTGAAAAGTATGGGGGGGGGTGCAAGAAAGACGTAAAAGCATTTTAATTATGCAAAGAGACAAAATCTAATTTTCAAAATCGGAGAAAGAAAGCACAAATTTTGGCTCGCTGGCCTCCCGTTTCCATATATATTTATATCATTAGAAATATTCGTAATTTTCGTATATATAAAATATGGCAAGAAACCTATTTCCGTGCATCTTAAGCCTTCCAGTCTAGATCCTTGAATCTCACACCGAGTTTTGTGTTAATGTGTCAGTTTGTCAGCTAAACCGGTACATCTGCGTCGCAGAAGTTCAATGCGACTACTGCAGTGTTTCGAGACATGATATCTCTGATATCGATCATTTCAGTGTAGAGGCACAACGATGCGATACGTCAAGGTGATCCACGCACGCATAAGCACCGGGAAATTACGTGTGGCAATACAGCTGGAAAAACAAATTCAAGCGACCGTCGTAAAGGTACAGAAAAATGAAAGGGAAATTCTAATATCCTGCAAGCATTCTCTGAAACGCCCTTTGGAGTTCTCTGTTTGGAAAAACACGCGTATCTTACAAAGGACAAGCTCGCGACCTTCCTGTATTCATATAACGTGGAATCGTTTCATCTCTGGAAATCGAACCAAAAAGCGGATACGTGAAAAGAATAAAAACCTCAATAAAACTTTTGTGCGAAAAAGATGTAAACCCGGATCAATTTCTTCTTTTCATCCAGATTATAACAACAATTTAATGAGAAAATTTTTTATAAAAAATAATTTATGCGTACATACACAAGTATTGCAAAAGCAAAAGAATTTTTCAGGATCGAGTTTGGATCACAAGACGATTATTGAAAAACAGTAATAAGTTTAATGAAAATAATAATTATTAAAAATCTCTTCGCTTCTAAATCTAAATACTGATTAATCCTCAGCATTCATCCTCTATTACCTTACGCCCCAATAAGGTTAAAATTTCACGTTTCTGCAGCTTAGCAAACGCTTTATCCTCTTTACGTGACATTCGATTTTTTACTCTTTTTGTATTAAGAAGGAACACAACGTGCTTCATGAATATATATCAGAAAATTTATATATCGGACTTTGCTCGAAAATATGAGTCAAACGCGTTTCGAATATGCAAAATAAATCTCTTTTAGCAACACCCGCGAGGCTGACTTCCTTGAGAATTATTACGATGGCGTAGCAAGTAGGATTGCCGAGGAAATACCATTTTTTAAGTTAATCTTTACATAGTGCTATGACGAACCGCAATGGAAAAAGTGCTACGTGCTGCATGCATGACGTAAATAAATAACAGCTATATATACAGGGCTACGTTATTGTCGTTTATTGATCTATTTAGTGTGTTTTATACTTAGCGCCTCGCATATGTCACGTCGGTTGCTTTATATTATAATCCGGACTATCGCGCGTTCCCGACAAAAGCGACTCCATCCTGCATCGTTGGAAGAAATTCAAATATCGCTCAAGCATTTAAAGTTTAAAGACGTTAATCGACCTTCATTAAGAATTTCTGTGCAATATTCGCATAGTATTAACTACTTGAACAGTTCATTAGCTGTTGCTAGAGTCGGGCTGTGAGTTTCCAAAGTTGGATAATGAGTCGGCCAATATCTTTCATATCTCAACATAAGCGTAACTTTGGCTTTACAATACAGAAAGTATAAAATGGAACGGGAGATAAAAGCCCACTCCTCCATAGTACTACGTCTTTTTCCTTGGCAAATATAAATGCGCGTGTTGCAGAAAGTACCTCTGAAGCCGTCAAATAATGCCAAATAAAAGTGTTATGTAAAATATGTCTGCTTCTCCTACAACTTACTAAACTTATCGTATTTAGATCACATAGATCCAACGTTAAATGTATGACTCCCTAATACATTTTGCAAGAAACTAAAATAATAGAGAAATGACTTGGATAATTTTAGATTAAACATTGTGGAAGAATAGCTTCGAAGTTTTTTAAGTAAAATTTTTTAAGTAAATTTTAAAAATTACTTAAGAGAAGAAAAATATTTGATTGGGGTTATTGGAATATTGTGAAAAAGTAAACATTGGAAGATTTTAAAGACTTCTCTAACAATTTAATGCGAGTCGCAACGATCCACGTAATCCGGGAAGTCCGATTTATCAGTGTTTACACCCAGTCGCTCACTGTCGTGTCGAGTAAGATGTAAGCCGAGCGTTCAACAATACGCGTAAGCTAATCATTAACGCTATCTCGACAGCCGATCTATGCATATGCAAGAGGCAGCACCAGTTTCGACTCCGAGAAGCGGCCTGTCGCTCGCGTTCATCTCGCGGGATTATTCCGACCGCGCGCACCCTACCTGATGCTCCTGCTACGATACCGCAGGGAGCTGTCGATCCAAGCTCGTTTAAGATTGGCTTGGCACGATGCCATTGTTGAAGTCGGCGCGATCAAGCTTGATCGAATTTGTAAGATGGTCCGCATGAAACTTCATCGCGGAGAGATGAAGTCGTGAAGAGATCTTGTATCGTGATTGCCGAAATTGCTTTTCTAGATCGTAATTACGCTCACTGACACAATAAGAGAGAGGCCTTTGAATTCCTATGATAATCGAAACGGAGATATATCCTTAGCAAATTCGGATTTCGAGGCTACGTACGATGTACACACGATTTCTCTCGTATGCGATAAAGATGCGACGGTGAACATGATGTAATATCGAAATTTGACGAATTAGCAGAATAAGAAAGACATATGCAAACCAAACGCAGTTGCAATTTTGTGCAAAATATTTGTCATATTTGTCAAATAAAGCCGAAAACAAAATTTCAGTAGAATCGGAGCAGAACCGTCGCCTAGAATTTCAATATATTTTCCTTTTCATCTAGAAAGGAATTTTTCAATCTCTTTTTTAAAGAATTCCGATTTTCTAACTTTATTCCATAAAAAGTATGATGGAAAAACAATAAATCTTTTGCATCCAATTGAATGGAAACGTGGAAATTGATTTATACGCGCGCCATGTGACAGCGATTGTTTTTTCATATTGCAACGATATATCAATCATTAATTTTTGATTCGGTCTCATATTTTTCAAATTTAACATTCACGTCGTGTCTTTTAAGCATCCGTTTTATAAATGAAAATCCGAAAATCAAAATCGATAGTTTCATAAACTCTAATGCGTCGTTATCGTCGATACCATGTAGTGATCCGTGATCCATGCGCAATTTGTAGATGTATCTCCCGGTTATGACCCAGCTGTTCTATGTACACGTTATGTCAGACCTGTGCTCGTAAAACGCGACCTAATCTTTTTTAAAAGTCTGCTAGCAGAGGCGACGTTAACCCATTGATATCGCGCGCTTACATAACTACGTGCGATCAATTCGACCATCGGGACCAATTTTCTCTGCAAATATCGAAATAACATTATCCATTCGACTCATCGTTCGTATAAATCTGCGCTAATGTGACGAATAATAAACAAGTCCGCAACCATTTATCGCGAGCAGAAGGTTGAGGAGTACTGTTCGTCAATAATGGATACAAATTGATGCCACCAACGCGCCAGCATTTATTCTCTGAGAGCTATTTGTCATCGGTTGCGGCGACATTTCTGCTTTAATAAGAGAAAATAACCAGAGCGTGGAATAAAGGCTTGGACTATGAAGCACACGAGAACTTTTCATTAAAAGGAAGGCAATTTAATATTCAGCGCAATCGAGTAATAACTTATCTGTCTCCTTTCGCTTTATGCGAGATTTCTTGCTTTAAATTTTAACGTATTGTTTATATTTATTTAATAAACTTCGTTCATTGTTTATTATCATTTATCGCGAATTGTTCATCATAAGAAACTATAAAATATTAAAAGTTACTTTTATACTGCACTCGCGACCCATTTTCCCTTACTAATTTCGACGAGAAAACTTGATGACAAATTTCTTTATTTAATTCCTTCAGTCAGGCAAACGCAGTTGCACACGATCGTCGCAACCACTTAGAAAGCGATGGGGAGTTACGGATCAAGGTTAACAAAAAGCTGAATCGAATTTCAACTTAGCAAACTTGGGTAGAGTTTAAGTCACAAACTTCGCGGAGGCAATCAATTTAAATTTGGCAACGCAAAATGTCACACAGGAGATAGAATAAAGTTAATAATGTGTACAACAAAAAAGAATGTTATCTTGAAGTAAAAAAGATCACTTTATGAAGGCAAAATTAAGTAGAAATTCAAAAAATATATTCAGGACATGTAAAAAATAAAATATCTTTTAAACATCTTTAACATCCTTCAGATGTTTGTCCGGAAACGGTTGTTTAAATCCAAACGTTTGTTTTGTAACAACAGTGCAAAAGTTATTTTACAAATTAAACTTTATTTTGATTTAAGAAATTTTTGTAAGTATTTTATATTATATTTTTATGTTGATTTTTTGATAGTACACGATACATCAAAATTTTTACGTGTTGTAAGGTCTCTTGTATTTTAATTCAGAATTTCTGTGTGTGCTCCAAAATTTTTGTAACATCTAGCATTTGATTTATAAAATATATATTACAAAGTCTTTTCTCTCTTTTTCTCTTCTTCTTATTTTCAAGATAATTTCTTAATTAGCAACAAGACAACATAGATTTTGCTAGAACACAAATTAAGCTAAGAAAGACAAATCGTTAGAGTTAATTCTATCAATTTCATTAGAGACAATTCGATAACGTTCCTGCGACACGTAATAAGCACAGAAAGTTCATTTGGAGATTAATGTCAATCCGACAAATCAATAACAGAACGAATGAGAAAAAGAGAGAGAAAGACAGAGACGACGTTACAGAGATAGGAAGTATCGATGAGATTGAATGTATTCTAATTTGTGATGAACCTATGTTGATTTGGCGCAACAGCTTAAATGAGATACATCGTTAACGGAATACATCCTTAAGTAAACTGGAGATCAATTAGGATAATTATCAAAAAGAGACAAAGATTACAATTATTCTGATTGAAGTTAAGCATATGAATTGATATAGATAAAGTATACTGAAATCTCGAATAACGCGAGTAATTTTTTTAGTCTTCATTTTGCAACAGGTTTATAATGTTTTGACTTGTTGCACTATGCTTTTTATGATCGCAATTATTATCTTCTTATACCTGTGTACGAGATTTAAGTTAAGTTTAAGATTTAAGTTTCTGTGATCAAAATCTAGTAATAATATTATCTTTTTCGAAACAGTCGAGAAACGGTGAATATAATTACAATTTATAAGTGGTACTTTTTTTTATTTTTATGAAAAACTACAAAGCGCAGAAGTTGATTAGTCAGATACGTAACAATTTAATATTTACTTACATTTTAAAATTCAATCATAAAGGACTAATATTATTTTCTAATATCACAGAGCTAACTTTCAATTTTTTAAACTAAACAAAACGGATTTTCCAATATTCTGTTTTTAATGAATATTGTCGAAGAATATAGGCATTAACGCGTGAATAAATCGAAGCGAATTGAATAAGTTATGAATGTGAATCGTTACTAAAGCCAACACATTTTCAGCACGAAGGAGCATAGAACTCACATATTCTTTCCGAAATTGTGTTAGCCTACGGAAACTGCGCAGATCAAGATGAATAAAAGATGAAGGTTGTCGGAAAGCTATAGATAAAATCCCTCCCGAAAAAATGCGGAAAACTATTTGGGGCAAAACATTTCAACTATCTGTAAGTCGTTACTTTTTACGATGACCGATCCGGATAAACTTTAGAGGCGGCGTAACGAGACAAAGGAGATTACAGATCAACTGATAAAAACAATAACTTTTTATATACGAGTTGCGGACTAGAGTTAATTTCAGAACTTACCAGAGATAATGCTAATACGCTAACGTAATCTTCATTTCGGAACGGATTACGAAAAGTAAGATCTCTTAGGGCGGAGCCAGACTATGCGCGTTTTACGCGAATATTCGTGATTCGAGTTATGTCATCCTTGTTGTTTATCAAATGATAAACAAGGATGAACGATGCTCGAATCACGAATATTCGCGTAAAACGCGCATAGTCTGGCCGCGCCCTAATTAAACATATTTAATATGTTAATACGCTCAAGATCGCTGTACGAAATTTCTTACGTCATAAGAAAAAGATCGTTTTATAATTCACTCTCTATTTACGTAGAAATCTTTTATTCAGGCGCATCCTCACACTTTGTAGCACAGAATTACAGAAGGCGCGCTCCGAAATAATGAAGCAATTCTCATTCCGAGGGGCTTTCGAGGGACGTAAATGTGAAGGGTAGATCGCGCAAAAAAATGTCTGCGTCGTGTAGATCGAGGGACAAGTATATTTACGTGCTATAATCGATACTTTTTTATTTCGAAATGTCGGCAGTTAGCAAGCACGTGGTCTGTAACTTTTGAAAGTTTAATCTGATAAATCCCGCGGACTCTTTGTTCTGTTTCTGTTGGCATCGATCCGCATCTCGCGCTGTCATCGATATATGCCATTTGATGCAATATTTGTCGCGATGTCAAAATGTCACGCGTCAACAAACACAGCATTTACCACCGACCAACGGCGAACGACTCGCGCGAGGTCTTACTATATATATTAATACCGCATCCTTGCATTTAGGTCAAATGTAGATAGCCCGGAAAAAATTAATG